>JBBPMJ010000349.1:0-34107 GCA_038090255.1 Austroboletus niveus
TATCAGACCTGGGAAGAATACACTTGAAACTGACGAGACCGACGACGCAATTTCTTGACAAACCAGAGAAACGTTGCTCAGTAGCGGGTACGAACTATCCACGCTGCGAGGAGTGGTTGCTGCTGTGCGTGAGGCATAATAAGCCAGCAACGACATAAATAATACGTTCAGAGAATGAGAAGTCAGTTCCATGTGGGTTACGATAAAGGAGGACGAAATAAGTTGAAGCATGCCTTTTTAACTGATTGACGCCGGACGGACTCAATGATTGACTGTTAGGTTTAGGTTGGAAGCGAACAATCCAGTGCGTCTTCAACATCGCGGCTTGGTGACCATGACGGCCTGTGCTTGAGTAACCAGGTGATCGGGCAGTGTGTTCGGTGTGATATCGGATCATACTAGGTAACTGCCACTCCGACGGACGGTACACGGTCCCTTACACCTATTTAGTACTTTTACAGAGAACCGTCCGTTTTGCACGTGACGTTCATGTAGACATAGCCTTGGTAAAGGTGTGTCAGATCACTTCTGTTCGAGTGATTTGCATTTATATCACCAGTTCTATGCGATTCAGCCATTTGTCTACATGGGAGCCCAATTTTTTGAGAGCGCAATTTCTTACTTTTGCCTCAATCATGACTCTCAGCGTCTCAAGACTCTCAACCTAAAGTTGTCAATGCCTGCGTGCCATTATCCAACAAAAACGGATGGGTCCACACGACATTTGGATTACTAGTCCTTCGAGAAGTAAGCAAATATGCAATTGGTGGAAAATATATGTAGAACGAGGATTCCTCGAGGCAGATAGGAAGGAGAAAGGCTAGCTCCGAGGTCCGACCGCACCCACATTGCTCATTTTGAGACTGAGTTCCCAACGGCTCCGACGTTCCGCAGCCTCGGTCAAGAAAAGCCCCGACGAAGCTCACAGCAGGTCTTCAAGACACCATATGCATGCGACTGTGCGTCCACAGCGAATCTCCCCCTGAGTCTTCCATTTAGAATCAGCATTTGTCAGTCCACGTCGAAGTTTAACTTATCATGTTAGGACTCAGGCACGCACGCATATGCGCCACATCCCCGGTTGGCAACTCGAGGGTCCTACATATGCAAAATGTTCCCTGAGGCCCGAACTGTCGCGTAAATCAACGTTCAACGTTCAACCCCAATAGACATTATGGACTTGTCGTGTCTCATGAGTCCGATGCTAACTGTCATTACCTTAGGAATTTCAGTCACAATGTCATTGATGTGACAGCTGACTCGGCTCAACGCACTTTTGTGTGGGTACGGAATCGAATTGACTTAGGGCGTGGGACTGTGCTCCGCATGGGGCGATGCCTCAACCCTGTACAGTTGTATGGTTCCTTTCTACCCTTTTTATATAATTCGTTGATGGAACTTGCTGTAGGACTAAACGCTCTGACGGACTGCGGTTTCCACCAACACGAACACAGGACCCTTTCGGTGACCTATAAGTAAAGGGTAGGTGCGCACTTAATACGACATTCGAAAAATTGAAGGCCCGTTCCGAGTCTCCGGCCGTCGTGTTATCAGCTCTCTCGGTGACCACGAATGAAGCTTCTCTTTGGAAAAGCAAAGAGCACCACTCCAGAGGATGGCGGTCAAGGTACATACTCTTTCTCGTCTTTGCGTTTCTTCGATGTGTTGACGTCGGCTCCTTGTCGTTTTAGATGCACCAACCAAAACTAAGAAACCTGGTTTCTGGGCGTCGATGGACTGGAAGTTGATGCTTGCGTTACTTTTTCCCGTTTTGCTGGAAACGCTAGACTACACGGGTACGTCAGTAGCATGCCATTCCCCTGTGCCATGATAGCACCTTCCAGAGGGAAAAACCTGTCTTGTTGACTTTTCACTTGTAGTGGTTGCGACGGCACAGTCACACATTGCTGTATGTCTGCAATATTTGCTCTTCATCCTGGTACTGACTTATCTTTCTCCTGTATACAGTCCGTCTTCAATGCACTCCCTCTCGAAAGGTGAGCTTTGTCTCTAATTTCAATCATATACATTTTTAACACTATTCAATCACACCAGCTACATTGGAACTTCGTATCTCCTCGCCTCCACCGTCTTCCTTCCCTTGTTTGCTTCTATCGCCGACATTTATGGTCGCCACTTTGGACTCCAACTCTCGTTATTGCTCTTTTTGCTAGGGAGTACGCTCGGTACGGGCGCGCGGAATATGGCTATGATCCTCGCCGGCAGAGGTGTTGCTGGTATTGGTGCTGCGGGGCTTCTCACCGTACGTACCCATTTCTTGTTCCACCGTTGTTTGATTTCTGTCACTTGCTTGACTACGTACCATCTTCATCCTTCCGCAACCTGACGGGTTTATAGATCGTTCGAACGCTCATCTCAGATACGACATCGCTCAACAAGAATAACATCCAGCAGTCGATGATGTTTCTGCTCTATGCGGTCGGTTTTAGCTTCGGCCCAGTTGTTGGCGGTTATCTCGTATCGGCCAACTTTCGATGGGTCTTCGCGATCAAGTAAGCCCAGTATGCTTAATTCCACGTCGCAGTGATCATCATTTTCGTTCGCAATTTAGCTTGCCATGCACTGTGATTGCTATGTTCCTGTGTTTCATCTTTCTCCGACACCGTTCGCGTGTGCATGGTACCGACGACGAAGAACTTCAGGCTGCAACCCCTCGCTCGTTAGGTGGTACCATGGACTCTTGGATATCTAAACTCGCCCTGATCGACTGGATTGGCACGTTCCTTTTTGTTAGCGGTGGTGTCCTCATCTTGCTTGCTCTCAATTGGGGGCCAGACGACAGCTGGAAGAGTACACGTGTCATCGCCACCATCGTTCTTGGGGTGTTCCTGATCATACTCTGCCTCGTGTGGGAAGTTATCCTTGAGAAGCGATCACCTTCTGCCTTGTACGACGGGACGGAGAAGTCGGGCTATGTTCAGACGACATACACGGGCGTCTTCCGGGCTCGCCCAATGATTCCGATCGAATTGTTCACGTCGTACGACATGTGCGTAGTGCAGTATGGGTCGTACATCTCAGGCATCGTCATGTTTGTCATGTTTTATTTCGTCGCAATCTTTGCAACGATCGTGACGGGACTTCCGCCTGGTCAGGCGGGCATTCAACTGCTTTACTTTGCGCCGGGCCTTGTGCGTATTTGTCTATTCATGTGTTGGTGTTATGTACTGATGGAGTTCAGGGAGGCGGGTCATTGCTCTCGATTCGGATGATCAAGTGGCTCAAACAAGTGAGTCTAGCTATTTCGTTCACGACAGCAAATACTCATCCATATTTGCATATGATAGCCCATCTATCCCATCGTGTTGGGTAACGCGATCATGACCGTTGGTGTCGGTCTCATCCAGATGGCTATGCAGCAAGATAAGCAAGGCGAAATCAACGGGTGAGCCTGTCTTTGGTTATTGCAGAGCTTGTTTATTGACTGGTCTTATCTCCACCGAAAACAGGTTTATGGCAATGGCAGGCGTGGGCGTCGGGTTGAGTGCAGGCCCGGAAGTGGTTCAAGCCCGATTCATTAAACCGAACCACGTCGCGATCACGAACGCAATGATGTTATTTGTGCGTCTCAGTCTCTACACTGTGTTGCGCCCCGCTTACTCCGCCCCTATAGTTCCGTGCGCTCGGTGGCACCGTCGGTCTTGCCCAATGTTTCACGATCCTCAGTACCAAAGTGAACTCGTACATCGGTGGACAGATCGGGTCTCCGGAAACGACGCTAAGCGCTTCCGACGTCGCCACGCTGAATGTGCTACTCAACAGTGGGGGGCTTACCTCGATCACTAGTCTGGACGGGTTCTCGAGCGCGGTGCAGGACGTCGTGAGGGACGCGTTCCGGGATGGTGTCCGGTGGGCGTTCATCTCACTCGTGCCGTGGTTAGGTGTCGGGACGATCGTGTCGGTGTTTTTGGGTAAGATCGGGGAGTTGAACCAGGGCAAGGTAGTTACCGAGACTGCCGAGGTTGAGGAAACACAGACGGAAGTGGTGGGATTGCCACGGACTCGGAGCGATGACATGGTTCAGCCTGGAGCGGAGGCGCCGGCGTGACGAGCTAGCTTTGTTAATTTATTCTTTTTCTCTGCGGAAGTCGCAATATAATATGTACCAAGTGCATCCAAGTATATGGGGTTATTTAATGATACCCGTAATTTATGCTTGATTGTTTTCGTTACGGTCGACCGATCTTGACTTTGCAATTGCATGTCTCGTTGTATGACTCGTGTTCTTTTCGATCTCCATCGGCTTTCCATCGAGTAGGCGCATGATATTGGTACCCATGAATCGATATCACGAATCCTGGGCAGTACAAAAAAGCTCGGGAGATACGTTACATGCGCATCTCTGAATAATCAAGACAACACAAGGCCCCTCCTAATTTGGCTTTGCCCACCCTGAAATTATGTCGAACGCCTCATTAAACTTTGCCTTTTGCTCCTCCGTCGGATGGGGAATCCCCGCCCCCGCCGCCGACCCGTACCGATCCAGCTCATTCAAGTTCGCATGATCCGTGACGAGCACGATGCTCGTGTTTCGCCCGTACATGTCATATGCGCCAGGGTACTGCGTCGGGATATCAGCGAGCAGCTCCAAGACACGCGCGATCGAAGTAGCGTGTTCATCGATCTTGAGCAGATTGGAGCTCTTGTCTTCGAGGGCGTGCTTTCCGTGGGGTTTCTCCTTGTATGTGATCGTCAGGTCAGCGCTTGTTTGTGGGCGACTGACGATCCAGCGGTGAGTAGGGATTGGTGGGGCGAAGCCGCCTTCGATGCCTGCCGTGCGTGTCAGGAATGGTGCGGTGAGGACAGATGAGGACCGCCGTGGCACCTGTTTGCATGACGAGATAGAGGGATTCACTAATCTTGGACATGGCATTGGCATCAGTGCTGGCGGACATGTTGGATCGGTCGCAAGAGGGATACTATCAGTGAGTCACTTGGCAGAATCACAGGATCTGATAAGAGCGGGCGTTTGTCTCGTCTTGGCCAGCCCCGGCGTGAGGCTGTACACTGTGCCCGGACGATATGAGGGAGTCGCCGATGCAGAACACATGTGAAATTCACGAGGGGTCCGAAGCGCCAAAGTCGATAGAACACTGAGATGTAAGGCTTTCATTCTCTCTCGTCTTGCCATCATTAACATCCGGAAGAGGAGCCACTAGTCCTAGTCATGTCCGGTCACCTTATCCAATGATATCCTCCCCGATTCGTCTCGTCTTTGGACCGTGTTTCGAAAGTTGGTCGTATTCGTCCGAATTTTGCCTATTATCCCGGCGAACGAACATCTTCACATCAAAATTGGCGGAAGGACGTCATGTCCTGTACGATGGTGTGCCAAAGGTCCATGATGTACGCTTAGCCTCCTGACATGATCGCTCTCACCTCAGGCAGCACTTTTCGGGAGCAATAGTGGTCAGAGAGATCAATTTCTAGGGTGCGAAGACGAGATCCCGGAAGAGCATTTACACCTGTCCTGCGCACTTCATGTACCTGTCAGACAAACTGGGTACCGCCACTTTTTTTTCCCTTGGGAAAGACATCGTGAATGGGTGAGCACCGAGACCGTTTCTGCCGCTTTCGAAAGCGAATCATCCATTTCACCCATTGCTGGTGCCATCCATTCTACTAGTTTGCAATGGTCGGTTGATGCAAGATATCGTCACGCAACTGATCCAAAGAGAAATCGTTCATTCACTTCACTTTTTTCTCTGAGGCATCCTATTCTTCGATTTACTTCCATGAGAATGAGATCTGATACGATCTGATTGCTCGAACGCATGTGCACTGCAAAACTACCTACTGGAAATTGGACTAACTTCGATTCTGGTGTAAAATTTGAAGTTAGTTGGTTTCACTGCGTGCTTCATTTACTGACATCTTTTCGTTTGCAGGTTGGTACATATACATATGGCGTAATCGACAAGAAGATGGGCAAGTTCGTGGCTCATGGCAACATTTATGATCCCGGATAGGAAGACTCGACGTCAAGATTAATCTGGCCGATCGCCAGCCTAGAGAATCTGATGCATAACATGATGAATACCATCTTATCACACCGATCTGGAGCAAACGTTGGGTCGAGAACGTGCATGATGAGCCTTGCGTATTGACCAACCGCTTTACTTGAATATTTTCCGGACGCCAAGCTGCATCAACTCTTCAAGGAAGCCGTTTACACCGTTCCTGCGTGCGCCATGTACCTTTCAGACAAAGGTAACGTCCATTTTCTTTTCTCGCAGTATGGTCGATCGCGTTTTACAACGTACCCAGCGGGCGAGAAGGTTTCATTCGCATTGCTTCAAGGTGAAAGGAGCACCCATTGTTGGTACTATTGGACCTGGAGTCATAGAAAGTATCGACAACAAGCTGCGGCCTTCTGGATATCGAATGCCCAAGGTGGTCTCCTTCGTAAAGTGTATGACGAAGCGGGCAATCGTCGATCACCAATACACTCCTTACTCTGGATTTGAACTGAGGATTATACATCAGCATCCTCCACCCCCGCTCGTTTTACTCTTACTGATCTCTTGGCTCCAGATGGACTCATTGTATGGCCTTGAGAACTTGGATGACGAAGTCCCGATGACAAAAATACAAGGCATAAACTCGAGAATCTTGATGCATCTCTGTCGAGATTGAGCTCGACGTGGTATGCTTTATCGTGTACAGTCTAGTTGGCACGTTTTGTTCAGTGGCAATCCGTTAATACCAGAAGGGGAACGAACGAGATCAAACGCAGATTGCCACTGAGACGTCACTCTTTCGATGCTTGTCACAACCAAGTTGCTGGTCGAACGCTCTTAGACTAGATCTAGGCGTTGGGGTCACTTTTGCACCTCTTGTAGTCCCACCATACCTCATGCAGACGCTCTCCAACTCTTCTTGCGGGAAACAAAGGGACGCACTCCAAGTGAGCGACCCCACCTTGCTAATGCTAAAAAAGCCATTCGTTCGAGCACAATCTACCTAGCGGGGACCATTCGAAACACATCTGCACCCGCAAAAACGGTCGATAAAAATAAACCTCTATTGTAGGTTACGGACCCAGTCCCTTTACGCCTTCAAAATTTTGTTACTCCAACGACCAAGTACGATGTCCTCGACACCAAAAAACGTACACACCAACGTCATATCCAAAGACAAGAAAAAAGGGAGAACGAGTGTAAAGAAAAATCACGACCCATGAGAGCGAGAGATTCGAGAGAGCGTACTTTAAAGAAATGAAGAATTACATACATCCATAATTGCATAATCTGCGTTGAGGGGTATTCCCAAGGTATCCTCCATCAAAAAAAAAAGTGAAATGAAGAGGGAAAAAAAGTCGGAAAAAAACAAAGATTTGAAAATCGCTTCCACCGTCCAAAAACACACGACACCTATCCACCCGTCAGCACACACCTAACAACCATCACACACACACGACGCACCATCATCCCCGCCTCCAAAAGCCCTTGAGGACGCTCTTCAACTTGCTCTTGCGCACCGGGTCGCGCACCTCCATCGCCTTGGCGTCCTCGTAAAATCGAAACGACACATCGGGGGCCGTCTGAGGTCGCCTCGTCCGGCTCTTGGACGGCGCAGGTATCGCTGGCATCCCCATCGCCATCGGGACGACGTGCTCCCGCTTGCGCTCGTCGCCGATCCCGCCCACCATACCCATACCCATACCCACACCCACAGATCCATGTCGCTCCCGCTCCCGTCGCCCGCTCGCATACCGCGGTACATTACTCACCGGCTCCACCGCAGACCGGTGCGACGACACCGCCAACGCCGGAATCGTCAGCAGCGGCACTGTAAACATGGGATGCATCTTGCTGCGCTCGCGCCGCGGCTCCTTGTCCATCGACAGCGACGAAGTCGTCGACGTCGTCGAGGTGACTGTCGAGGCAGGGAGCGTGCTGAACGACACATAGGATCCCGAGGCATCTGTTGCAGATGTGACCGTCGAGCTCGAGGTGCCCGGCCGTGAGGCCGAGCGTGAACTCGGGATGCCGGCGTTCGGGGTCAAACTCGAGCCAGAGTTCGAGCGCGCATTGACAATTAGGTGCGTGCACGCCTTGTCCTCGACCTCTTCACCCTCCCGTGGTACATCCTTGTCCTTGTCCTGCTCTTGTCCTCCTTCCTCCTGCTTGTCCTGCTCTGACTCCTCCTCTGCATCCACACCCGTAAACGACTCCTTGAGCCCCGACGGCCCATGCAAAAGCGACTCCCCGATCGCATCTGGCAGCGTCAACATAGGAGGAAGCGATCCCGTCGCACTCCCCAAACTTGGCGTCGACCCGCTCATCGTCGTCGGGGAAGCTATCTCCTTGCTCTCCCACTCGCTCTGCTCCGAGGCCGTCGGCGTGTCCAAACCGAGCGCCGTCACCTGCGCATTGAGTCGCTTCACCATCGGCACTGCTTTGCCAGACGTGAGCGTGAGCGTCGCCTGGCTTCCCTGCGTCACCGTGCGGGTGCTCGTCGACGCACTGTCCGTGCCGCTTCTCCGCTCGTCGGGCTTGCTCTTGGCGAGACCGAGGTCCAGCGCGGCAGGCGCTGTCTGCACCTTGCCGTGCCCTTGTCGAGACCACGGAGGGCGTGAGCTGGAAGTAAAAAAGGAAAAAGTGTATCGGCGGGCTTTGCGAGGCGCCGGGGTACCCTTTGAAGCAATATTGACATCCAAAGCAGAACCAGGTGTGGGCGCACCGCTCATCTCGACCGACCCGTTGGCGCCCAGATCGACGATCTCCTTGTCTCCCCTCGATTTCCACGGCAACAAGGACCGACGTTCCGGTGCCTGTACCGGGGTGGGCGTCTTGACTCCCCTCATCTCACAAGCGCCCGTTTCCCCACGCACAGATCCCGCCACCGAGCCGGGTCGAACCTTGGTCAGCTTACGCCGCCTCGGCACCGGGGCGGGCGATACCTCGACTGTATCCGAGATGCGCACCACGCGCACGTTGCGTTTCGCCTTGAGCACGTCTTCCTCTACAGGTTCGGGCACGACTTCAATACCCGTGCGTGAGAGCGTCGACGAAAGGTCTTCGAGGCTCTGCGTGTGCAAGACGGGCGTGCGTTCTTGGTCCTCAACTTCCTCTTCATCGGCGTTGGGCACAATCGCGACTTGTGCTGCCTCGAGCTCGACGTCGAAAAAGAGTGTGTGGCCACTCGCCTCGGAGACGGCGGATATTTGGGACAAACGGTTGACCGCTTCGAGGAGGCTCAGGCGAGCACCATTAGAGAGCCGGTCCGGAACGGATCTGCGGCGGCGACGCGGAACGCGCCGAAGATGGGCATCCCTACCCGTATTCAGATCGTCTGCGGGTGTCTCGTCCTCTGAGACGGACGCAAAGGAGTAAAACGTGCCTGAAGAAGACTTGGGAGAGATGGGGGGGTGAGTCGCCAGAGGGGACGAGCGCGGGGGCGTGTGAGGTCGTTTGGTCTTGGTAGGTGCCGTGAGTGTGGACGAGGCTTGGAGAGGTTTGGACGGATCGGCTAGAGGCGGGGCTTGGGCGGGGTTGATGTCACCCAAAGAAGCAGAAAGCTGATGATCTTCCGTCGGAGGGGGCGATACCTTAACTTTGGGCACACCGTTGGGCCGGTGATCGGAGTGATTCAAAGATGGGAGTTCCCTGTCCTTTCCCTTGTCGACCGACTCTTTGGCCTTGCGTTTGCGGTACTCGCGCGCGCTGAGGGGCATGACGACGGTTGGGTTCGCCATGGTGAGCCTGGAAAACTTGGGGGTGGCAGCAGGCCCGAAGGGGGTCGACGACATCCAATTGGTGGATGGGTCACGTGATAAAGAAGGTTGTTTGCCTGTGTTGGCGCTCGCGTCCGTCTCGGGGAGTGCTGGCCGTGCAGACGCCCGGGAGTATGTTTGTGGTATGGATGGCGGGGGGAGTGCAGAAGCGGGTAGGGTAGCGGAACGGGTGTGACCGTGCGAGACGGTGCGTGCGCGCGGGGGAGGTGAGATGGTGACGTCGGTGGGTGTACGCACGTCCGAGAGCTGAGTCGGGGAGGTACAGCGGCTTCCGCGTGATTTAGTGAGACGTGCGGGACGATGGGAATGTGACAGGGAATTGCCGTGACCCTGGGAGGAGGCGCCGTGGAGGGTGGAGCTGGCAGGGAGGGAGAGGGAGGAAGAACTACCTACGAAGGTGACGCCGCTGGCGTTTCTCGAATCGTACGCGGAGGGACAGAGGGAGACGGGGTCGGATACGGGGTCGGATACGATGGAGGAGGAGGAGGGCGAGCGATGTGTGTGTGGAAATGCGCAGATGCTCTCTGGCGGAGATGTGTCGTTGTCGTTGTCTTTTTCGTGCGAGTCCTCGGAGGACTCTGAGATGATGGGCGGAAGGGTTGAAAATGCAGGACGGGCGAGAGGAGACGAACGCCACGGACGGCTGTGCGTTTGGTTGGACCAGGATGTGGCGCGCATAGAGCGGACCTGTGCAGGGTCTGCATGACAAGTGTAGAGGGTGAGGAGGACATGGACTTGCCTGGGACGTGTCGGACGAGTCCTGGACGGAGGCCATGGACGGTGTGACGAGCAAAGGAGAGGAAAAGGTTGGCGAGTGGTAAGGAAGGCGTCGGGCCCTGATAAGTAGTTCTGAGATCCCGATTCTAGAACAGAAGGGCGACAAGGGCCGCCGAAGAAGAAGAAAAAATTTGAGGAAAAAAAAAGTCTAGGCGGATTGCAGAATGAACGCGCGAATACGGAAAGTGCCTCGAGGCAGATCAGCCGGTGCGACAAAGCGGACCGCGTGTCTGATTAACTGAAAGTGGATAGTCCTGCAGCGAGAGAGTGAGACAGAATGCTGTCCCACCCATACCGAGCCCATTTATCACCGTACGAGTCGTGAAACTGCCGCACAAGCAGCAGACAAACCCCAGCAGCGATCCGCCCCATCGCCGTTCTCACAAGTGCCCGTTCCTGATGCTGACTTTGACAAGGCATCGCCTTATAGTAACATCATGATCCAGCCCAGGAACTTGACGACATTCCCACCTTGTTTGAACCTCGCGCCCGTCGAGATTCTGCTTGAGATCTCGATTGGCACAGCGTCCGGTCCACCAGGCATGAACGGGTACGGTCTGCCGAGGCACCGAAATATTAACCTTTGATTTACTCACCCACGGTGATTTTTGTTGTTTGGATTGCATAATTGCATTGCAGTGAACGGATTGTACCTGCCGCCATTATCCTCACGAGCATAATTGCGGATACGGTCGTCATGTCACGAACGACCACCCTGAGGGACGGTGTCAGTCGCCCTGAATAACTCCAAGTCGTAAGTATCAGGGCAACACGGAGCACAACGAGCAACGCAAAGGACCGTGTTGATAAGGCCTGGCGTGTTCCATGATAGCCCCAGTCTTTGTTTAGATCGTTCTATAGAGAGAGCGTAGTAGAAAATAACCCCTATGGTCGCTAGTCGGCCAAGTGGCTACCAAACCTAGACTTTCCTTTTTCTCGACTCGACTCTACTCACACCAAAAAATGGTCGTCGTGGCCTCTCCCCAGCCGAACGAAATAGATCAGAAAAAGAGGAAGCAGACCCTCGAGCGAGCAAAGGCAAACCACGTGTGTTACCGTCCTTGTTCTCCTCCACCCAATGTTCAACCAATCCACGCCAGCTATCGAAACAACTCCAAATGCGTCTTCAATATGCCAAACTCAAGGTCGAACACGGATGGGTCCGTCTCTTCATGTCCTCGTACTCGGTTTTTTCATCCCACCACAGCAACGACAGAACCTCAACGAGGTCGAAAATCTCTACTTTCATCACTCGCATCTCCGGTACAAGCGACCGCTCGACCCAGCAGCACCGCCTGTTCTATCGGGCGTACCTGATCGGCCCTCGCCCTCGCCTCCCTCTGAACACGCACCCTCCGCCACTGACGGACAGCCGTCCCCGGCACCTCCACGTCCCCCTCTGGACCTCGCCGATCCAACCCTCCTCGCCCGTCTCACCCACTTCCACCCACACCCACCCACATCCACGCAGCAAGCACCACAACCACCCCGCCAACCACCTGCGTCATTTCCCCT
Source organism: Austroboletus niveus (assembly GCA_038090255.1). NCBI lineage: Eukaryota > Fungi > Basidiomycota > Agaricomycetes > Boletales > Boletaceae > Austroboletus > Austroboletus niveus. Next base: position 12,053 of record JBBPMJ010000349.1, read on the forward strand.
CGCTATCCCGTTCTCGCACCCGACGCCTGCCCCCGCCCCCACCGCGCGCACGACGACACCGATACCCAATGCAGCACTCACCTACGACTCGTTTTGGTCCACACACGCGTCCTCGACGCGCGCGCTATATCGCACCCACACCGGCTTTTCGACAAGCGCCGTTCCCGGGGGCAACGTGGCCATGTTGACGCCCGGCGGGCATGCGGCGGTCATGACGGCTGAGGGGGTCTACGTCGGGGGTGGCAAGAGCGGGTAGCATGATTTCTCTGTTTCTGTTTCTGTTTTGCTTATCTTTCGGTGCGCATCTAATATAAGTACGCTTGATATCCTTGGCTGTTATACATCTTATTCTTTTTTGCATATCATACTTACAAGTAGGTTACGTGCCATGGTCAGATATCCATGATGTCATGGGTGTTGTGTGTTCCAGTTGATCTCCAGACCGCGATCGCTTTCACTGGGTCCAAAGGAGGGACTCGTCTTGCGGTTTGTACCTCGGCAATAGCATCAGATCTCCACTCTGCCATCGATGAGCCCCTCGTCTAGGTCGGGTATTGTGTTGCGCGCTCGGAAGCACTTGCTAGTTACTACACTGTAGGTGGGTTCACTCGACCGGGATGCTGTGTCGTCGCTGTACAAGCGCCCAACCGCCGTATCGAGTACACGAGGCTTAGGTACCTCGTGTTTTTTTACCACCTCGCCATGTCGTGCTTGCAGCGCAAGTTCATCGACCTCATCTACAAAATATCTTCCAAATGGACCAACTGGGATCCTCCCATCGAAATCAAGGTCCGTTCTCGCCCAAAACTTTGAGCGATACCGAATCGCATCGCTTTCTCAGGTCGGGACGTACGGCACCGTCGACAAAGAGACGGGCGATTTTCGACCCCACGGAAACATCTACGACGCCGATTTCCAGGAAGAGCTCGATAAACTCGGTATCAAGATTCGCTTGGTCGACCACCCGCCAAGACAAGGCCCTGTTGAAGGCGATTTCACCATCTCCTCTGGAGGCGTCAAGCACAAGGACGTCAACGTGGACGGTAAAGGGTGCGTGGCGAAGAGAGAAAACCGTATGTGTCCCTGATGTCGTCGATGTAGGGGCGTCACGCCCGTCGAAGCGTCCGTCAAGGGCGAGTGGCTGATCGAGAGCGGCAAACGCGAGGCCATTCTCGTCATGCAGCGTCCCATTCTCACGTATCTCCCGCACAACGTGATCCTCGACCACCTTCACAAAGTCGAAGCGCTCGTCGACAAGTCGCTCGTCACCGCCACCCACACATGCCCTGCGTACTTGATGTATCTCTCGGATAACAGTAGGACGTTCGTTTCTTTCGTCTCGTTCTGGCTGATCATGTCTATGTAGCACGCGACAAAGTGTCGGTGTCGTTCGATGTGCAGTCGCCGATCGCGGGCGGTGGTGGTGGGTTGAGTCTGTCGTCGGACACGCAGGGCGGTATGCTTCGTCAGGCGTCTGATTCCGAGGGGAAACACTCGTTTACGCCTCTGTTTGCGCTCAAGCGACCTATCAGGCGGTTCTGGGGGAGGTTTTGGAGGGGCGATGACGAGAGGCTTCCGACGGGCGATGACTTGTACGTAGCGCTGCCTTGCTTTGCAGTTTGGCTGACGCAAGTGTGCTTAGGTGGTATGATGAGCTTCCACCGTGGGATCCGCTGACGGACGATGGCGAAGAAGACTCGTTCACACCGGTAAGTGGATTCGATTGTGGCGTCGGCTATGGTCGTTGACGGCACTCGTTGACGACAGGACGTGGTCGCTTGTCCGTCGGAGCTGCCGAGGTGCCAGCCCTTGACTTGATATTCCGCGGATTTTCTTCCTTGGTCGACTTGTTGGCTTTTTACGTCTCAATCGACGGATATACCGCGATCGATGGACGGCAGACAGAACGTATGATGACATGACATGACCTGACTCTCCTCGGAATCATTGATGTAAAATAAATGTACAATCGTTGCTCCTTTTTTCGTTATCTATGTAGTATCCCAGGCTGTCGGTCGCGTGGAGGTGCCGTACTGTTCTCGAGTCTAGGATCGAGATTCTAGCGGGCTCGCCAGTCCTAGTAGTCATGGATCGTCGAGCTTACGTTTGCCTGGTCGACTTTTTGACCTAGTCGAGGGCTGGTTGCTAGTACATAGTTGCTTCTCGATTTGTACCATGACTATTCTCGACTGCGCGCCCTGACTTCAATATCCATAGGACGTGCGCAAGGGACGCTGAACAAGCGCCGAAATTTTGGCCTACATAAGCCTGTGAGTCTGGAACTTAGCGGTCTCGCCCCAGCTTTCAATCTTGCCCTCGACCACGATAGCGCCGCCATGTCCTTGCCAACAGAAGGTCTCCAGCGACGCCACTTTATCGACCTCGTCCATCGCGGATACTACAAGTGGATCAACCCAGACCCAACGGTCGAAGTCAAGGTTCGGGGCGATCTACGTTAATTCTCGGGAATTGGACGATCCTGACTCTGATCTCGACTTGGACTTGTGCAGATCGGCACGTACGGTGTAGTCGACAAGGAGACGGGACTCTTCAAAGCGCAGGGAAACATCTACGATCCCGAGTTCCAGCAAGAGTTTGACAAGCATGGGGTGAACATCAAGATGTCCGATCATCCACCCCAGGTGGGTCCGACAGAGAGCGACGTCATCATCACGACGCGGGAGGTCAAAGAGCGAGAGCTACGTCCCGGGGAAGTGTGCGTCACCAGTTTATCATCGTCTCATGATCTCATCGACGGATCTTTTGTTGCTGTGCAGCGACATCCCTGGAATTGCCGACGCACCGATCAAGTCCGAGTGGACGTTCACCAAGGACAGGACGGACGCCTTGCTCATCATGCACGAGCCTCACCAGATATACCTTCCCCCGCGGGTTTGCCTCGAGCCGCTCTACAAGGTCGACAAGCTTTATTACAAGGTGTTGATCACGGTCATACACGTCACGGATGCGTACACGTTTTATCTCTCGGACAAGTGTGCGTCGCGCGCGCGTTGGTGGTGGTGAGCGTATGGGTTCTGATCCCTTTGAGACAGCGGGCGGAAAAGTGTCTTTGGCGCTCGTGCCGGACGGTAAGAAGGGCTTCAAGTGGTGGGCGAATGCGCCGGGTGGACTGCTCCGCCAAGCGAGCGATCCAAACGGCGAATGTTCGTTCATGCCCGTATATAGAGTCTTGAAGCCGATCAAACGTATTCGGAGAACGTTTGTGGGCAAGATCGCACCGGAGCCGTCTGGCGACGAGTTGTGCGTGTGTTGATGTTATTGAGAGCGTATGTGCTGACGAGCGTAGGTGGTTTGACGAGTCGACGCCGTGGGATCCGATCGATGAAGATGGGCTGGAGGACGAGTTGGATCCGGTGCGTTGGGTAGTTTCGTTGTGATTTTTTTTCAAATTCTTCTCACGTGTATCCTTCTCTGTTTCTAGGAAGTCTATGCTGTGGATCCATTTGCGATGGTGGAGGCGGCACACATGGCAAAATGCGACGGATGTGCGACGTGCAACGTCATCAGACAAGGCCCGCCAAAAGATTGATCTACTTTATGGATCGTATGAGAAAATGTAAGTAGGCGGTCGTGGGAGGTAGTGTAAGAGTACACCGCAAAGGAACCAAGAAGTGTTTGTAATGTCACGTGTCAGAGTTCTTTTCTCATAACAATCTTTCTTTGCCCACATCCTTTGGCTTCCGACTTGATCCCCGTTTCCGTCCATGGAGTACGGTGGTCCTTTCCAACTGGCCGCTCGGGATGAAGCTAAAGCTCGACTACTGCCTTCCACCCAAGTTGATGCAAGCAATCTGATACTGGGTGTCGATCTGCACCTCATTAGTATCCTGTAGAGCGCGTTTGTGATTTTCTCTCACGACAAGTGAAATTTTCAGGACTGGACTTACTATTTCTTCTCAAGGACTCTGTTAGACCACGATCATCTCCGTCAACGCTCAAAACCACTCGAGTGGAAAAAATACCACGTTCAAGTATAATGTAAGCATCCCTGTGCGCTACGAAGCTGAACAGCTCCCATGGATGTTTCTAGCTCGATTTCGGGTGGAGTCGTGTTTTGTGCGGTGCACGAGAGGGTCCGATGCACGTATCAAATCGCAACGTGCTTGCGAACGTGAGTACGCTGTATCTATTTTCCGAACTGAAATGGGCGCGTCAGATCGTACGTACGTGATTTCTTTTTCTTTTGCCCACGTCCTTTGTCTCGTGTTGACCCCTTCTTGTGTTTTCTCTCCGTGATGAATCCGAGTCATGCCTCGTGTTTCATAAGTACGTGCGACAGGACTGCATATATATATATATACATTCCGATCAGTCTCGGTATCGCAAGTTATGCCTCGGTCATTCCAAGCCGTCTGGTGACTGCATCACTTATTTAGTGGAGCGCGTTTGTCACGCTACGAGTGAGTGTCTCAGGCTGAAAGGGTTCAGCTTACGACGTTGCATAATTTTTAGCTCGAATTTAATTTGCGGGGTCGCCGTGATTTATGCGTACCCCAGACGCGCTGCTTTCGAAACGATCACAAGTCCCAAGGACGTCTACGATACGAAAAAGTTTGCATATAAGTACTGTGATCCGAGATGGGCGCATCAGTGAAGGCGATACGATCGCGATCGATTGTACGTGCTCTTCTCTGCGCAGTAACTGTGATAGAACCTTGGTCTGTGCTAGTTCAGGTATAGTGGGACAGCTAGCCTAGGCCTCATGTCATGGAGTGGGATTTCATTCTGACGATGACGGCATACTAAACAGGGTGATGGCGGTAATGACGATGCGTCTGGCGCTTGCATCATTGCGAGGTTCCTTCCCGGTTCCATCGACGTAAGTATTTGAGTGTCCGAAAGGGGTTTGGCGTGGGGTCTGCGTATATGTATTGCGAGGCACCACACCACATGGCTGTTCCAATGATTTCATCGTCCCAGAATGCCGTCATGACACGACAAATTTTGGTGTTATTGGATCCCTGCAATTTTGGTTCCGAGCGCTACGGACGTGTTTTTGTTCCGACGGTGATAAGAGTTGATGAGATACGGGAACGAGGCGTCGACGGCGCGTCTTTTTTATCGACTGGAGTTGACGAGTGGCAGGCTCTCTCTTTTTTTTGCACGCTCGATGTGTGTCACATTGTAAACCGACTCGGATCCGAATTCGGGACCGATGTAATGATTTTCGTCATGATGGCGGTTTGGAGCGTTTACATTGTCATGTGACACTGCGGCGTTGACGGAAGGCGAATTTTCTTCCTTTTTTTAGGTAAAAGATATGTGCATCTCGGTGTCACTCCTGTTTTGGTTGTCCCGGACAGCATTCTCGTTCTTGTGAGTAAAAAAAAGGGCACTGAACGGCTCGTCGAGCCCTAACCCTGCACCGCCACAGTGTTAGTGTCTCAGATCAGATTCTGTCACTAACCATGGAATATAGCTGGCATTGTGCGTTTCGATGGTAAGTCCTTGCCATGAATTCTGAGTCGTTGGAGGGCGAGCACATCGACATGATTGAGGATATAACCTCCAAGTTGGCGAGCGAGGACCTATCTATTTAAGCTAAGGTTTGTCAATCATCGTATCGATATTATTGTGAAGAACAGGTCGGTGCCTATGGTGTGATCAACCAAGCTACCGGGAACACCATGAAAGAAGGTAGTGACATCTATGACCTGAATTCCAGAGGGAGTTGGACAGACGTGGAGTCAAGATTCACATTACTGATTACCCACAACAAGAAAAGCTTGATGAAAACGACATCGTCATCACCTCGAGTAAAGTCGACTGCGAGGACATCCAGAGTTGTAGGTGTTTTTTCGAATTTTGCTCTGATTTCAGGCCAGGGGTTGGGGTGTGCCCTGTGTGCCCTTCAAAGGGCAATAGTCGGTCGATAGTGGTAAGCAACAAGTGATTTTTGTGCATGCACCGCCCTCATTTAACCTCCATCCCTATGACAAGATTACGGAAGACTTTAACCAGGTGGAGATGCTTGTCAACAAGTGACTCGTTACGAGCGTTTACTAGTTTACACTTGTAATAATTGACGTCGCTTACTTTCATTACGGTTCGTTCCTTGCACCTGACACCTTATCTTTGCAGGTTGGTTCATATGGGATAATCGACAAGGATACGAGCGATCTCATCATCAGTGGCAGCATTTATAATACCGAATTTCAGGAGGAGTTGCTCAAGCACAATATCGAGATCAATTTGGACAACTATTTGCCTATAGAAGGGCCGGAAGAAGACGATTTTGTTATCACTTCGAACGGGACCAAACGCAAAAATGTAGATATGGACAATGTGCTGCGCGTGTCTGTGTCACAATATTGCCTGACTTGAGCATGTATATTTTCTCAAGGGAATCCATAATATCGCCGACACATCCATCATAGGAGAATAATTGTTCGAGTGCGGAAAGCGAGAGGCCATCCTCATCATGCATCACCCGTGCCTGACCTATATACATTCCCGAAAACATGATATTGGATCAACTCTACAAGGTCAACAAGCTGATCGACAGGTGGCTGGTTATTAGCATCCACACAAGCCCTATAAATGCCTATATGTCTCAGGCAATGGTACGACCATTCAAGCTCGGTAGGACAGCAGGACAGCAAGGGCAATGGAAAAAGTGTGGCCATCAGTGCGGTGAAGTGCGGTGATGCGAATGCGCTTCACTATAATGGCCATACCATGATGCAAGATATGAATTGGGTCATAGTGATGTAGTATCCGCCTTCGAATGCTTCTAGTTTGTCCGGTCCACTCATCGAATCAGATGAATAAATTATATTATTTGTCCCGCAAGGTCTGAAGATATCCAGGTGAAACATTGGATAAGGAATGTCTTTTCAAATAGGGACCAAGCTGAGGGATACCTGATACCGAGAGCAAGATCAGGTCACGCAATGAGTGCAGTTGCAAGCCGAATGATACTAGGAGGATTAAGAGAACAATTGATACTATTGGCTATGTTGCGAATCATTAGCATGCTAGACCAGTTTCGGCATTTCTCAGAGCACGATCCTGCCGCCAGCATCGGTTAAGAGCACAGTTTTTCAAAGATGAGGAGAACATCTCTAGGGAGGGAGATAGTCTCGTGCTCGCTCGTCAGAACATTGCATAGGGGGTGTGAATAGTGACAAGGCAGTGGATGCTCGAATTCGAAGACACTGTACTAGCGCCTGTTGGATATCCGTTTTCAAATGAGCGTAAAGTCCCCGACTCGGAGTTGTTCAGAAAACTGAGACATCGAGGAAGTTTGCGAACGAGGCAAGATCTTAGAGGATGATGGCGACCATCCATGGTTGTTTTCCTGATCACGATCAATGATTATACGACAGACTTTCAAGAAAAAATCAGGCCATTGATAATCCAAAGCATGAACACGAATGTTGTCGATGAGAGGAGCGGTTGAGCACTACCGCAGTGATTGCTTGCTTCACTCTTACCCGGGATACCTCGCGAACTTTGATGTTGGAATTCGGGGGACAACCCGGACGGAACATGTACTAAGTCACTTCTCTCGCCAACTCTGCTCGGCTCCGGCTCCAACCTCTCCCTCGCCCCTCTGCTTCCAGTGTCGTCTGCTACTCATATTCAATCTATTGGAATGATGCATTTGCTAACAGGGACCTAAGACACTGAATATATGACTGCACATAGTTTTGATGTTGCGTCCGTCTGCGTCAGACTCTGCAGAGTTCAAACGTTCACCAACTTCAAGAAACTACATAATCGACCATTAACCAGCGATACCAAATATGTAACTATGACACAGACATCGAATTCAGCAAAGTAAAGAGATCAACGCACCCACAACACGCCATGGTTCAAGACTTCTCTGGGTACCACCCTCCAACGGTCTGCCACTCGTTCCCCTCAGGTACTTCCCAGTCACCATAGCATCCCCATTGCCAGTCAACTTCCTGGATTGTCTCCTTTTGCGCCTCAATGAACGTCTTAAGCGGGCAAAGCCCGGAAGGCGAATGTGGACAGCCACGAACACCTGTCAAAGGAACGGGACCATCATTGACGGCAATCCGGATATGGGATGGCTCTGTATCATCCGAATGCTCCGAGAGAGCGGGACAAGAAAGAACTATAAATCACTGGCTGTGACAACAAAAATATAAGAGCGATAGTGAAACACACGTTGGAACTGAACGTTGGTCGCGAACGGCGCGAGATCAGATACTCTGAAGGATCGATTCGAGGGAATATGATCAGCCGGAAGAGGGCCCGATGCGGCAAGCGTCGTCAGATTCAACGCAGTGAGGACTGCAGAATGTCGGTCAGAAGAAAGAAAACTTAAAATGGAAGTATGGGCCTACTGTTCAGAACCACGACTTCATGTGTCGCATCAACATACAAAGCATCATTGAGCGGCCAAGTGCGTGTGTCAGTGTTCAATGTCGAGTTAGTGCTCGAGTTGTACGTCTCAATCGGTGTATGGGTGAGTCGGGAAACAAGCTCTTGTACATAACCCAATCCTTGTATACGAGCAACTGGCGACCCAAAGGCAGAGTCGTACCAGAAAGTAAGATCCAGGCTTTAATATTAGGTAAGAACATGCCCTATGATCGTCAGAAGTGGGCAAACACTAACGCGTAGTTGAACCCCTCCCATTCATCTTCCGTGAACAACTCGCAAAATTTGGAATAGCCGAGCGCGACGGTCTTCGAAGACGGAGACATCAGTTAATATGACTATTCAACAGGGAAATACATTACCTCATATGCACACATCTGTTGCATCCTATAGACATCCTCGATCTCCAAGTCGAATCCCTGCCCGCTCTCTGAAGGCTTTAAATCGGCCTGTAATCGTTTCTGGGCTTCCTTGAGGTAAATCCCGTTCCATTCTTTGATATATGTCAAGGAGCGATCGGATTTACTATGAGCATTAGCATTGGGGCAAGTGTCGTAGGGCGCGAGAGTATTGTTAAACTGACGACGAGAGAGGTCAATTAAAGACGGTGAACATTAAAAATGTGAAACCTACGCCATTTGCCTCGACCGTGACGACTTGCTCGTATTTCTCATCGAGAGGCCAACCAAAAAAGCCTAATGCAAAGTTCACTGCTGATGCATGCATTCGATCTCTATTACACGCGGATTCAAGTGGTTCCATTAGGTCAGAAGGTGAGCATGGGGATGTGAGATGCCAAGAGAAAGGTCACTCACTGGGATTCCGTCCTAAAAACCGGTAGTCTGTTATGTGCAGTGAAGTCCTATGAGTAGACGCGGTTCGCGTGTCAGCTGGCAGCGTCTTACGACAACGCAACCGACCTCCAGCAAGAACCCGTATTTCAGTCGCATAGACACTCCCAGATCATCTGCAAAATACAGTCAGCCCACAGTAACACAACAGGTGAATTTCAGAGTAGAGCCAAAACAACGTGAGGCATGAATGAAGGTTCGGGAATACAATACAAATGAAAGCACTCACACAATTGTTGTCTTCCGAAAGGCGTCAACACTGTCCACGTATTCCATGGTGGGTACATGAAAATAGCCAAGACATTCAAGGCGGATATTCACGCGGACGGAACAGCGACGAATTCAGAGAAATATTGCGAGGTCAGAGTAAAATCACAGAAAAAAAAAACAGAAGAAACAACCTTCTTGACCAAGCTTATACGTCCTGTTCGTGATGTATGTCAACTCATTTTCATATAGTATGAACTTGTCACTACACACCAATCATTCAAGAATGCCAGTCTCCCAGTGGCATCCCACTGATCGGCACTGTCATGCAATCTTTGAGCCAGACTCGCCGGTCCGGCGTAGTTGGCTACAAATCATTATCAATCGGCTGACTGATACTCTTGCGACATCATACATACTCCACGCAGTTGGGTATCGTGCCCCATGTCGATGCAACAAGTGTAAGCCCTTGATCTCACATTCCGCGGGCGGCTCTGCTCCTTCATTGATGCCAAATGCACCGCGTGGGACGGTGTACCAAGGGGACAGGTTTCCCCATGAACGGAAGAGGTTGAAGGTACGTTCACGAGGTATCGAGGACTCGGGTGTAGACTCCGGGAGCGACGCATATGCGGGTGCAACGAGCTGTGCAGCCCCCGTTTGGAGAGGTTGAGTCGGAGCGGTAGCAATGACGGCCGGTTCTGCCCCGGTGGGAGTCGCGCCCGGGTGTCCAACACTTTAGGGTTGCATGAGAACAACGAAAAAAAATGAGTTTAAAAAGGGAACATCAGATATGGGAAAACGCACTCGGTGGGGAATAATTCCGGAAAGTTGTTGGTGGGGGAAGCGGGCGGATAGTTATGCACACTGGAAGAGCCAACCCATGGGGGAGCATAGGCATCCACATTGTTTGTGCTCGCGGCATCCCTGCATCCCAAGCCATTCCCAAACAAAGAGAGCTGGACAGCGAGACATGCAATGATACCACCCACAAATGAAGCGAGCAGATGTTTCAGCGCATAGCAATGTGTGTGTGTAACACTTCCCACATCGTCGAAGCGGTGTGTATCAGTGACTGGCGGAACAGAGTGCGAACCGGATAAAAGGCCGACGCGTTCACTAGATCCATTGCTGACGGGTGTGTCGAGACCAGGCTCAGGATCGTATTCCTTGTAATGACCGGAACTCATTCAACTGAGGTCAACTTCAGAACGGAGTAACGAAGGTTTGTCGAGGTCAGGCCAGGTGTCCGTGAAGAGTTTGTTGAAGTATTACACCAGCACCGGCTGTCCACTTGGAAACCGAGCACAGCCTCCTCCGACCAATTTTCCGACTCGAGATGATCGCAACTGACAGTACTTATCAAGGAGACTTCGAGTTCTTTGTCTTTCCACTTGGGAGATTGTCCTGAATGGTTGAAACATATCCGCTTGCCATTTTGATCGATGTTGGGAGCACTCGGTTACGCAGACGTTTTTCGGGACTTCTTAGTTGTGAACTCGTCATCACTTTGTAGTGAGCTCTACTAGTAGAGCCTGACTTATACGCTTGATCGAGTAATAATTGCACGGAATCGAGAACTTTACGACTTCAACGAGATACAGGAAGAGCGAAACAAAGTAATCGTCCAAAGAAATTAAACGCCGAGTCGGAGCGCCAGAGGTATTTGTTCATCAGCAGACATCCGCCCATCACCCTCGCGACTAGTACGAATCAAATACATCTGAGTTATCCCTGACTTTCCTCTCCATAAGCATTGCTCTTGTGCTTGGGCGTAAACGTCCACGTCTCCGGTGCAGGCCCAAGGAACATCTCCGAGATCTTCACCCAATCTTGGCTATTCGGGCTTGCGAAAAGAGTTTCTACCAAAATGGCCGTCATCGCATCAGTACTCCTTTTTGCATCCGCGATCACGCCAACGTACCGAGTTCATCCCGACCGTAAAAGGCTGGCGCACGTTCATTGATGTGGGCGGGAAGACGCTCGAGCAACCCGATCGGGACGTAGCGGTATTGAAAAGAGAGCGCTTCACATAGGTATCGACGCGTCTTGTTCACTCCCACCGTGTCCGTCCCAAAATGGGTCAATCCGTACTCTGCGTACTGATTCGAAAAGAGGCCATGAGCGGCGAAGGAGTAAAAGCACCTAGGCGTACCTTGCGTACCAACTCGAGACGTTCTCGAGAGCTAATGTCCCATTCACGTCGCTCTTTGATTTCGGTAAAGATCCATGGCTTGATCAGTGCACCACGTCCGATCATGATGCCATCGACGCCACTGGTGTCGACTTTTTCCCAGTAATCTTGGGAGGAAAAGCAGTCGCCGCCACCGAATATAGGGACGGGGGATACTGACAGGACAGAGTACGTGATAAAGATGTGGGAGAGAGAGAGAAAAGAAGGCACATACATCCTTGGTCTGCTTCACGCGCCCGAACAGCATCCACACACTCCTTGATGTAATCCCAATCTGCCAGCTTCGTGTAGCGTTGCTGTCGTGTCCGTCCGTGCAACTATGGATCCCATACGTCAGTGTATACGAGAGGGGGAGACGGATCATGCGTGCCGTGATACAGCCAGCTCCCCACTCGCAGCTCAGTCTAGGCATGAGCTTGTGTGCTGTGTTGCGCCCCTCTTTCACACCTGTCCGGATCTTGACCGTCACTGGTATCTCCCCCAACGCTTTGTTCATCCCGACGATGATCCTCCCTAATTTTGCAGGTGTGTCAAGAACTGCGGCGGCGTATAGTTAGTTTAGAAACTACTATGTGCGGAACATAACTTACGAGCGGATCCACTGCCATTTTTGAAGACGAGATCGATAGGACAACCACAATTGATATCAACGAAATCGATACTATTTGCGAATTCTCTACCAAGGACTTCTGCGGTCGGTACCATTGTTGAGGGTTTGTTGCCAGCGAGTTGTACACCAAAGATGGTTTCCGAGGGATGTCGACGCACAAGGGACCATTCCTCGCGAGAAGAGGTGAGGAAAGAGGTGGCGAGACCCACTTATGCACGGACAACATCTGAGAAACCAAAGCAAGGAAGAACCGTAAACACCTACTTTCGCCACACGTTATATCAGCACCAAGACTGACGCACAACCGTCGAAACGGCTGGGAGTTTTTTTTTTAAAGAAAGTGTTATGAAACGAAAGGGACCACCGACCAAATTGCCAACAGTTGTGAGTGGTGCAAGATCTTGACAAAGCTGAGAGCGTGTCACGCTGGAAATCATAACACAGTATCTCACAGGTCTTTCCCTTCCAATGCAGCCTTTTCTTTTCCGAAAAGCACGCAGATACGTCAGGGGTGTCGCTTTCGTTTAAGGCATCGCCTGATCGTTTGGATATCGTCTCATCGACCCGTTCGGGAATATCCTGTTGTGCTTGTTCTTCCGGAGGGGAAATGTCTTCTTCTGGGATGTCCACCTGTTTTCCGACTTCGAGTTCTTTGAGATACGCATCCGTGATCGGTTTCGGGTACTGAACCACGCTCACTAGGGGCGAAAGAACAACAAATGACCAGACTTGCCTTGTTTTGTCGAATCAATCGTAAAGTGTCTGGGCTCACATGATTAAACTCTGTGCTGGAGAATGCAATTCTCCGCATTTTTTCCTCGTCCGTGAACGATGTCACAACACCATTCTCGTCCACCCGTGCATGAGCACCCAAGAATCGACATTTGAGCCCGAGACGACATTCGCCCGATTCCTCGAAGCTGGGACATGTCGTTCCCAAATCGAGAGATGAAGCAGTGGCGGGCTCGTTGTTATCTTCCGTTGCGACGAAAGGCGGGGAGTCGGTGATGCTAGTTGCTGATGGGAGCCTGATGTCTCTCGGTTTGGCAGCCAGATACGCAGGAATGTCGTGTGTGAACCGGCATCTAGATGTGTGCCAGCGTCAACGAGCGTAACGCGAGCTCGATATGAGGAAAATCAAGTACTCGGATCCGTGGTCGCATAGCGTTCCGTTGGCGACACGCCAGCAGAGTTCGAGCTCGTCTCGTACTTTTCCAAACCGTCGACCCTTGTTGGCGCCTCTGTGGGCCTTTTTCTGTTGTTTCGATAGCTTCTTGCGGCCGCCTCGATTCGAATCGGTGTCCACGATAGGATCCAAGGGGTGTCCGGAATGAGATGTCGATCCTTCTGCAGCGTCATCATCTGCTGCTGGACGCGACACGTTGCTGAGTAGAAATCTGCGCGTCGTTGGGAGGACATCGACGATAAACGCAATGCTGAACGTACTCGGCTTTGACTGGCGCAGTCCCTGGTGGAAGGCTCGTCATTTTGCACGGTGAGAGACTCAGTGGCTGCGCAGATCTGAGGGGCGACCTCGACACGTCGGACGATGAGATGGACAAGTTTGCAACGCTAGAGCCAACGAGATTATACGCGACTCCGCCTACACAACGCTCGCCAACACTCCCAGCAACGACGACGAGCCATGTAAAACGACAGTCTACCACTGCAAGATATTCGGCTGCGTATTTCAGCGGACGAACGCTAACACCATCGCCGGCGACGAAACAACCACCAGAGCCCATCGGAAGACTGCCGGTCGACCTGCATGTGTTGGTCCTGGCCCATCTTCCGATCCCAGACATCGCGAGCTATGCGCGAGCGAACAGGGCCACCAGCAGAGTCGCGAGGGACGAGAATCTCTGGGAACGACGATGGCTCGACCTCGCCGTACAAAGACTCGGACTCGGCTCTATCCTCGACGACCTGGAGGCAAAGGCAAAGGCCGACAAGGACGCGCAGAATGGCAGCACGCACGGACCTGCAACGCTCGCCGTCTCCTCCCTCGACGACGACGACTTCGGCGACTTTGCCTCTGCACCGCGCGCGCTCTTGGACTTGTCGGGCGCGGCGTCGTTGAACAGCGTGGACGCGTACGAGCCTGGAAAACCCACGCCAACATTCCGCGCAAAGTATGTACGAGCCCATACGCTGCTTCGCCCGCTCTTGCCTGCCTCGAATGCACCTCCCCATGCCATCCTCGCGTCCTTCTCCTCGCGCTCCGATGCACCATCTATCCCTCTCCTCACGCAAGCTCGTACTCTGCATCTCCTCGCGCAGTTCCTATCCCCCGCCGTCAAACCGGTATCCACGTGGGACCTTCGTCTTGCTTCCCTCAAGGCTTCCTTGGACAGATTCGACGCTGGCTTGTTGACCGCATTCGATACTGCGGATACCGGGGGCAATGAGATGCGCATGAAAGAAGTGGCTTCCGCGAGCTGGGAGGTATCGATCTGTATGAACGCGATCGGACGACAGATCAATAAACCCGGTGTAGTAGGAGGAGACTGGGAGATGGGCCGGCTTTGGGCAGAAAAGAGGGAAATCTTTTACGAGCAAGCAAAATGGGATTCATCTTCCAATTTTACGTTCGTCCATCTCCTCTTTTCGTTGGTCTTTTCTGTTGACTTGTATATAGGAAGGATTCTCGCCTCGATTTCACTGCCATGGACGGATTCATGTCCCACATCGTAGGTTCCATTGAGGAAGACGGCGTGAGGGCGTACAAAGTGTTTCCGCTCGAGTCTGGCGTTCTGCTTGCGTTCGCTGAGAGAATCGCCAACGACGTGGTGAGTCGTTCTCCTTGCTATGTTATATCGTGCCGTTCATATAATTATTTCGAACGGTATCAGGTGTCAGAATACGTTTCCTCTTTACTCGCTCGCGCACGCACAATCAACATACCCCTTTTCTTATCAGCAACAGCCGCGTGTTTTAGAGAATCGTTTAGGGTCGTTGACAGCATCCTCGCCATATCTGGAAACCCGAACAAGGACAATGAGCCAGGAGCGGTCAAGGCCGAGCAAGCCGAGGATGTCATGTAAGTTTCCATTTCATAGCGCTTGTGCTGTTATACATATTCATGATCGAGGACAGTTATAAAATGTTTGAACCCAACATGGACGATTATCTCGACGACGAAATCGAGGAACTGAAGCGCGCATTTGAAGTGGTGTGTACCGAATGGGAACGTTCCATATCGCAAATGACAGCGTCTGCGACGGTATGTATATTCAGTCCCCATTACACTTTTTTTGTTGTTGATGTCCTTCTTACAGGCCTTGTTTCAAGCTAAAAATCAAGCCTCCCAAGCTCAGACACGCTTTCTTGATTCGCAGAATCCCGCAATGATGAAGCGTAACGTATTGGCATCATTTACGGACGTTCTTCTGCTACCGGTGACGATCGTCCCCCGTGCCATCGGGACGGGTGTCGGAGCTGCGATCGGGACTGGCGTCGGCGCAGTGGGAACGGGCGTCGTTCAAGGGATCTCCATGTTGAACCCACAGCGGTGGATCGGGAATGGTGGTGTTTCAGGTGGGGATCTGGATGCAGGCGCAGAATCGGGACCAGGGGAAGGGTATGAGAGCTTTGGGAAGGATGGGGTTTCTCTGTTTGAAGTTGGTGAGGACGAAGATGAGCCTGAGAAGGCGGATAATGAAGGAGGGAAACCCGGGAACGAGGGAGATAACGACAGCGGTGGTATGGAAGATGAAGCTGGGTGGGGCGACCTTGCAGAGAGTCGCACGAATCGGGCGTCGATTGCGAGCATCAAGACCGGCACGACATCAAACCCGTCGACGTCCACGACGACTGCACCCAAATCCACCAAGGACACGTCGATTTCCCTCAAGGCACCTCCCATGTCGAAATCATCGTCGGCGCAATCGCAGGTGCCTGCAAATGCACCCGTCGATGCGCTGGACCTCCTCCTATCCCTCGATGTATCGCTACAGCTTATCCACGCCACCCGGGATGCGATCAAACGCCTGGAGACATTTACAGCGTATCCTGGCGCAACGGGTACACGCGTGCGCGGGACGCTTGACGATGTGTTCTGCGAGATGTTGGTGGCGTTGGGGACGAGACACATTGCGCGAGGGTTTGGGATGTAAGCCCAGCATTGCACCTTTTTTTTAAACCTTCTTGACGGCCTACCTTTTTCTATTATTGGTAGAGCGGCTGAGCGTATGTCGTCTTACAAACCCGCAGAGCATAAAGGCTTGACGAGCGTTGCGCCACTGGTGCAGTTCTTCGAGCTCGTTCACATTGGAGATACCATCCAGAGTATGGTGCAAGTTTTTTTTGATAAAGAAATGGTTCGTCATGGGTCCTCGGTCCGCGTTCCGTGCACAGGCTGAGACGTGTCTAGGCCCATCACATCGACAAGACCGATTTTTTAAACGCGGTCGTGCGGGAAAAGAAGCGGTTCGAGAACACACTCGACGATTGTGTCGCCTCGGGGTTGAACGCGGGAACACAGGTGCTCATGAATCAGGTTCGTTTTTAGAAGGACGTTCCTCTTTACATCTTTGATATGTGACTCTAATAGGTTGATCACATCATTCAAACACTGACCGGACCGAGGGTGTATTACCCACCCGAAGGCGCTCCGCTCGATCTCCGTCCGACCCAAGCTTGCCTTGAAGCGATCCAGTGTCTCGAGATGCATTGCAAGCTGCTCAAGGGGAGCACGAGCAGAGAAGTCCTTGAGGTGTTTTATCAAGAAGTTGGGATACGACTATTGGCGTACGTACCATGTTTCGTTTTCTCCTATCCTCTCTGACATGCTTCACGGGCGCAACGTATTTTCATTCAAAAAGGATATTACAGAAACACATCAAACGTCAGATCATTTCCCTCGCCGGTGGGTTTCAGGTGATCGCCGATCTGAATGCGTACCATGCGTTCATCGCGTCGCTCAAGGTGCCAAACGTCACTGCGGATTTCGACCATCTTAAGATGCTTGGGCACGTCTTTGTCGTCGAGGATGCCAAAGATCTCGCGCAGATCGTTCGGGACGTCACGCGATATGGAGGGGCGTACCATCCAGAGGTATGTGTTTCGCCATTCTTTCCTGCCTCGTCACTCATTGCCCATGTGAACAGGACATTTACGAATTTATACAGCGCCGGTCCGACTGGAAGAAGATTGAAAAGACGGTTGACAAGACGATGTATAATCTGAGTTTCAAGGAGGACTGCGTCGTTTGTTGAGTGGGTCAACAAAAGGAGACCGGGGACGCGGTTGGTGACTCTCGGAACTGAGATGTCGGCCGCTGTGTTTATTTCAGGACCCCCAGATAATGGCTGATAGATACTCCGCGTTATCAGCATTGGTTCGAAACGACAGCATCGGGCCTGGCCCGACTGATGGATAATAAAACGTAGTGCATTCCCGCATCTGCTCCCCATCTCTGCGAGATGTTTTCTTTCAAGTCCTTCCTCTTCGTCACACTTTCTCTCGCCCTCTTCGTCTGTGTAGCGGCAGTCCCTCATCGCCCAGCCGAGCACAATGACCATGATGAAATGGACATGAGAACATCGCCAGGACAACATGAGCAAGATTTTCACCAATGTCGTGACGAGGCTGACACCCATACCAGTGAATTGTGACTTGGATTCCTCCAGTATAGTGAACGACTTGCCCATAATGCGAACGTCAGTCATCAAATTCAAATTTGTATTCTATTGAGGTCCGTAACATTCATGATGTCACCCGGCGACCGTTTATGCCGTCCTTGATGTCGAGAGTGGGCACAGCCCAGAGGGCGATCGATTCAACTTTGAAACTTAACTGGCCACCAGGAAGGTACTAATGGTGTTCTGCCGAACGTCCAGACGTTCAACTATAAATTATAAACGCGGTACATATGTAAGCCCCTTTGGAGGATCGGAATCCTAAGCCATTGCGGCAAGTTACTTACTGGAAGTAAAGAACTACAAATGATACATGACTCAAGGCTGCGGTGGATACCACCCTCCGGTCGTCACATATCCTGCTGGTACCGACCAGTTTCCAGAACAGCCCCATTCCCAATCGACCGTCTCGGCCGTCACCTGCTGTCCTTGGATGAACGTCGAGAGCGGGCACAGCCCAGACAACGATTCTGGACACTCGCCAACGCCTGTCAACGGGACCGGGCCGTCGTTGATCACAACTCGCATGTAGGACCCGTCGTCCGATCCGGCGAAGATAGAGGGACAAGAGAGAACTAAATGGAGGCCGAAGGTACCGTAAAACATTCAATCGTCACCAATCGTGTAGTGGAAGAAACGATAACGCACGTTGGAACTGGATGTTGCCCGCAAATGGCGTGAGCTGGCTCAC
This sequence comes from Austroboletus niveus, assembly GCA_038090255.1. Taxonomy (NCBI): domain Eukaryota; kingdom Fungi; phylum Basidiomycota; class Agaricomycetes; order Boletales; family Boletaceae; genus Austroboletus; species Austroboletus niveus. The sequence continues at coordinate 30,621 of JBBPMJ010000349.1, forward strand.
TCTAAAGGTCCGGTTCGCAGGAATTTCGTTCCCCGGGAGAGGCCCCGATCTAGCAAGTGCGTTCAAGTTTAACGCCGTGATGACTGTTGGACAATGGTATTCAAATTGGGCTAGGTTGAAAGAAAAAGGAAAACCTACTAGTTGAGATCACATTTCCGTGCGACGCATCAGCATAAATAGTGTTCCCAAGCGGGAAAGTAATGGGGTTAGAATCCCACGTCGAGTTGGTGCTGGAGTTATATACCGCGATCGGCGTCTGGGTCAGCCGGGAAACTAGTTCTTGAATGAATCCCAAGCCTTGCACGCGAGCGAGAGGTGATCCAAAAGCAGAGTCGTACCAGTAGGAAAGATCTATACTATAAGGATTGAGTGAGACGTGGTTCGCGAAAGAACTCGATGGATACGAACGAGTATTCGAATCCTTCCCATTCTTCCTCGGTGAACAGCCCACAAAATGCGGAATAACCGAGAGCTACAGTCTGAACGGTATTCATCAATCAATGCAACAACACACCAGAATACTTTACCTCGTATGCACACAACTGCTGCATGCTATAGACGTCATCAATCGTCAAGTTAAATCCCTGCAAATCTGCTTGTATGCGTGGCAGGGCCTCCGCTAGATAAATCCCTTCCCATTCATCGATGTAGGGAGTAGCAAGTTTTGTCAAGTTCTTGTTCTTAGTGTTATGGCAAGTACTGGAAGGGTGGAGAGTGTTGTTGAACTAGCGATGAAAGGAGGGGTCAGACGGCATTAGTCCATAAGTATATATGAAAGACTTACGCCGGTTTCCTGGATCATAATGACTTCCTCGTATTGTCCTTCGGTGGGCCAGCCGAAGAAACCCAACGCCAAGTTGGCTAATGAAGCCACCATACGATCTCTTTAGTACACCATGTTATATAAACAATTCCGAATTTCCGATTAAGCGACAGAAGAAAGGAGCAAAAATCGAAAGTTCAGAACATAGATCCATTAGCCAAAACGCAAAGACCACCCACTCAGATGTTGTTCTAAACACCGGTAACTTATTCTCTGCTGTAAATTTCTACATACGCTTTCAGTTAGCGTGTCAATTATAAGCAAGACGACGCAACCTACATCCAATAAGAACCCATATTTCATTCTCATAGATGCCCCCAGATCAACTACAAGATGAATTGTCAGTCAGTGGGTCCACATTTGATAGAAACAAGGAGAAAATTTAAATGCATATATAGTGAAGTAAGATCGGAAAAGGTACATGGAACAAGTACTCACACATTTGTTGCCGCCCAAATGTTGTCAAGACTGCTCACACACAGAAAACAATATGAAAAGACGATCATTATAAATCGATGGATTGGTAAAGGATGTTCGATAGATATTCAAGATCAATTTATGACACGGAAAAGCAAAGGAGGTGCGCACTTTCTTCACCAAGCTTGTACGTCCTGTTGCGATACATGGTCAGATTTGCCATCATATACAACATACGCTACAACACATACCAATCATTCAAAAACGTCAAGCTACCAGTTGCATTCCAGTGATCGGCACTGCTGTGTAGATTATCTGCCAGAGTCGACATTCCACCACCAGCTAAATGGTTTAGGCATTTCAATCGATGCTCACAATCATACCCAGCACGAGAAAGAGACTTACAACTAGGGTATCGTGCCCCATGTCGGTATAATAAGTACACACCCTGGACGTCACATCCCGCAGGAGGCGCTACACCTTCGTTGATGCCAAACGTACCGACAGGGACGCTGTACCAAGGAGCAATGTCGCCCCAATTGTGGATGATGTCAAATTTTTCTTGATTGGACGAGGTATTCGGGAGTGATGAGTACGCGGGTAGAACAAGCGCAGCAGCCCCCGTTTGCAGAGGCTGGCTAGGTGCGGTAGCGATAATAGCTGGCTCTGCCCCAGTCGGAGTTGCGCCTAGGTATCCAATGCTATCTCAAGCCACATGGCCAGAGATACAGGTGAAAAAAAAAAGGAAGACACAAGAGGAAAACGTACTCGGATGGAAATAACGACGGAAAGTAGTTGGTAGGTGAGGCAGGCGCATAGCTGTCAATGTAGGTGGAACCAATCCATGGTTCCCCGCGAGCGTCCAGGTTGTCGGCCCTCGCACCGTCGTTGCCTGAATGTTTAAGGCAGGAAGAGGAAGAAAATTTGCCAGACAGTGACGCCTGGACAGCGAGGCATGTAACAATACCGCCAACCACACCGCCAACCAAGGACCCGAACAAATGCTTTGAGGCATAACCATTGGTGTGTGCGCGCACTGTGACACGGTAGCCATCGTTGATCCGCTGTAAAGCGGAAATTGGCAGGGTTGACTGAGAGCTTGAGAGAAGGCCGACATGCTCGTTAGCCTGGCCACGTTGGGCATCGAGACCAGGCTCCCGGACGTAATATTCCTTGTAACCGCCAGAGTCCATTTAGTTGCAGTTCAGATTCCAGAGGTGAAAATAATGAGATAGGATGGCTGAAGGAAATTACCCATTAAATAAGTCCACCGTGTATTTCGAAAGCAGAATTGATCCAAAATTAAACTGGGAATGTGGAAAGGTTGATGCGAAAACTCCGATATTTGGGGTCCCGGTAATGTTTCCAACAAGTTTTTGATGGCTTGTTAACATATGGGAGTAGAAGGCCATCAGTGAGTCTTGGCGAACCTTGTTGGATGCTGGTGGAAGTGGTGCCGATAGGCTGCCGGTAAAACATGTTGCCTAACTTGGAAAGGCCCCTTCAAACACGGACTAGACGTGTGTCAGCCAAAGATCTTTTTGCTCTCACATCAGACTGGGGCTGAGGTACTGCATGAGAAATCGCAAAACTCAATCGCAACTAAGTAGTCAGTCACCAAAGTGCCTTTCCCATACTCACGTCGTTGGTAAGTATTCTGGCACTGCGCAGTCCGTAGTAAAGTCTTGGCATTGGTGCCAAGGATAGATACAACGAGAAGCATCAGAAATACTGCACCTAGTCGACCCCGAGAGTGCTCAGTGCAGTCCTTTTCGGAGTCAGGCCCATCGTCGCTCAGTACACAACGATGGTCAGCGGCAAATTGTGCTGCAGATGCTTCTACACTGTAGCATAAGTACCTCTAAGCCCTACATATCATCGGTTTTAAGTTAAAACGTGCCTAACAGCCAATCCGAGATTCCGAACTCACTTGCAATTACTAGAGTCCTTCTCCGATTCTCCCGTGTTATGACGATTTGAAGGGAAATAGTTCATGTTTTCTGAAGTTTTCAAGCTCGCTCAGTTACTTGATTGTAAGTAAGTAGCTCCCGCGGTCCTTGAAATTTGCGAAACTAGGTGTGCGAAGCACACCTAGTTGTCAGTCAGTGTACGAGAGAGGGAACTGAGGTAGTTACGATATGTATGCACTGTCTGCCAATCGTCCATCTCCGAAGATTTGGACATGCGATAGGAGTGGCCGTGATCGGCGCAGGACAGGAGGGACAGAAAGGGTGGCGGGATAGGCAG
>JBBPMJ010000350.1:0-34103 GCA_038090255.1 Austroboletus niveus
TCATACCGAGGCCGTGTCCGAGACGCCAAAATTCCCAATTAGGGAACCTGTTAAGGCTTGGGGATCTAGACCCAGCAATAGGATGGCAATGCAAGGTTTGGGACCATGTTATGTCAGCCCGCAAGTAAACTATTCCTTTCGCTGTAAGGATCCATCATCCAAGTATAACTTATTTGCTAATGCTTTTTTATCAGTGATTAGTTCATGGATTCCCTGTTGCTTTCGCGGTATTCCAAGTTCGCGCGACTGGTGGAGAAATATCCATAATACATGTGCCTGTTGACTAGATCGTGGCCAGGTCGCTTCAATGTCTGAGCGAGCACGTGACCCTCGGCATTCCATTGTTACCGGTAGCCGGTGCCGTGGGTCGAAGGTATCGTTGAACCATTCAATCGCCTTCCGCTTAATGACCGCCATCGCAGCATGCAGCTGATTCACTGTGCTAACTTGTTCTCGGCCGATACAGTGGGCAGTGTATAGGGTCGTATCACGTTTACATCAGAAAACTTTTGAAACCCACGATCACAACGCAGATTTAAAATTTTGATTATCGTATAGCACAGCTTGAGCTCAAGTTAACGGGGTTCTCGGAGCACGCGCTACCTGCGAATATCTGCAATGCAGTGAGGGTCAGAAATAAAATCGGAGACATGCGTCGTAAGTACCGCGACAGTCACCGACTCGTGTGAATTCTGAACTTCCTCTCGCATTTCCCAGCTGGTATGTATCATGGTTAGTGTAATGGGCACTTATGCGCCTGTGAAACAGGATTTAATGATATTTTCCTGCATTCTGACGAAGAGCTACTTGGTAAGACCGCGTTCACGGACCGTGACGGACGGTTTAGTTTCAAATCATCCTGCTTGTGAGAAGAAGTATAGGCAGTGTACAAAGCTTAAGGTTAAAGGGTACGGCGCAAGAATGATAGATCCCGAGATGTGTGATATGACTGACCGATCAAAGTACTCCCCTTCTCCACATAGGTCATGCCACTTGGAGCCAGCCTACTTCCCGAAAACTAGACATCATTTTTGGAGGTGTTTAATGAAATTCTAACAGGATCACCGTGTCGGAAATCCACATATGTTTCCAACAATCATCGAACGTATTTGTGGTTACTGACTCAGCCTCGATCAGTAAGCACGCATAAAATGACACTTGCTGCATCATAGATACTGACATACCTACTATTCATTCTCCATTTTTGTTTCCCGGGCCAATTATTCAGTGACCGGTACCCAAATCATCAATCTATAATGGCGTCATTCCAAGCCTGGCCGGCCGCCAGATGGGTTGCTCGGTCATGCCTTATGACGCAAAATTGAGATGAGCAGCAGCTCGGAAGTATTTCCAAATAACCTGATACTTTGTAGCGTGTGTCATCTCGAGTTTACCGTTCTGCATTGATGTTTTTTATCTCATTTTCCGTCGCCTCTGCACTCCCAAGCTGGTAACTTAAAAAAAAGAAAATTCCCCGATGGGCCAACCCTGAGTCCCTGACCTGACTAATCAGCCCTCCGACTCTTTGTAGGCCTACTGGCAAGGTGCCGGTTTGCTTCGATCTGCATCGAGCCCCGGCGTTACGAAAAGGGAGGGTCTTACTATCGCTCCATTATGTATCCTCGGAGGCCATCTTACGCCCAAGCCGCGGACTTAATGCAAACTTAAGCTGACTAAAAATAACGAACGAAAACGTCGGATTCAAAGCAGGCTCTTTCTCCGATTAGTTCGTAGGTCCCTCTGTGACTCACAGTGTTCCTTTAACGGGCAGGCACCTTTCCACCGCGTGCCCTTTTGTTCGCAGTCAGAGGATGTAACTGACATTCTGGATCCCAATATTGAATTCCAGTAAGTTACCAACACTTAGCGAGTCAATAGACCGGCTATTTCATTCCATCGATAGGTTCAATTCACAGTATATAGTTTTACACTCGTCAGGTGTATTACAACAAGTTCATGGCCTATGATAGTCAGTAGGCCTGCGAATATATGCATGAAGGAATTCATAAAATAGATATTAGGGTCATATCAAAAAAAATCCACCCCAGCGATTTCACTCCGTGGTCTGCTCCAGGGTCGCCGTCGGTCATCAGAACCCGACGTAATTTCGTGACGGTTGTTTCGCCGCACTCTTTCCGGAAGGCACAGTATGTTGACTTCCCTTGAGGTGCCTCTGCACGGAATCCTTTCGAGCAAACGACAAGCCACATTCAGGACACTGAACGCCTTTCTTGAGATGGATCGTCAAGATGTGCCGTACGAGGCTTTCCTTGTTCAAGACCGTCCAGCAATCTTCCCACCTGCATGCTTGTCGTGCCTTTTCTTCCCCCAGATTGATCCCGTGCATGTTCTGAATGTGTTCAATAACCTCTCGCCTGTCCACTTTGACAGGAGTTCCACAGCATATGCCGTCGGTGACCCAACGGCATGCAGAGATTCTTGGCTTGCAATCCTCCAGCCCAGACGTGGAGGCAATGCGCGGAAAGGCAGATTCCGCGGAAGACATGGAATTGTACGTCGACGTATTGAAAGGATCAAAGTTGGCAACGTCGTTCAAGAAGCTCCCGGCCGAAAGATCATCTCCTCCAGCTCCAAGTGAAGTAGACATGGGGTCTACGTTCCCATCCAGCATATGGCGTATCCAAGAGTCATTGGAGTATGATTCGACAGGCATGCTCTGGGTGTCAAGAAGAGGTGGCTCGTAAGTACGAGACCAACCACAAAGAGGCTGTCGAATGTGGTGGACTTGGAATTGGTCATTGACTTCTCCCAAGCGATCGAAACGAGTCTCTAGGGGAACGCCGAGGTTGTTCAGGTGATCTTGTGCTGGTGCGTAATTTGGATTGGTAGTCATCTGGTTCCACTGACAGGGTTTGAGATTGGAAGTGCTGAAGTTCTCTATTTTCGTTGCGATATTGGGAGTGCCCAAAACCCCATACGACAGAAGTTCTGTGGGAACTATGGAATATTGCATGTGGGCGAATGATTGTTCTGCGTATGAAGAATTATAATCGCTGCATACAAGAAGGAATGGTCAGCTTCAATGTGATCTCGTTCAACTTCAAGATATGTACCCACAGATGAATGTTTGGCAATAAAATTTGATTATCAGGATATAATTGCTCTCTTGAGTCAGAGCCAGTTGAGTTTATTTGATCTTCATTCATGGGGGCGAAAGTAGACAGATATCGAGGCTGTAGTATTTCGTACCTTTATATTTCTGCAGGATGGCTACCTGGATTAACGTATTGGTCTTCCTCTAGCATCTGGAGTATGAGTCTGGGCTCTCAGGAAAGTCGACATTATTCTTACGCGTTTAAGGGTATATTGTTGCCTTTGGAGGGTTTTGCTCTTCATACTGAGGTATCCATAATGATCTAAGTAAAACTGGTTTGAGCCACCTGCCATGGAGTTGGAAGGATGGCTGGTTCCTTCGATGCATCAGCCTCGGAGTGGAATAGGCCACCTGCTGTGTTCCAAGCAAGACGAGCGCTCAAAAGGTTGCTGTTAGCTGTGCATTGGCGTCCAGTCTTGGGGGGAGGCCGGACCACAATGCAAATAACTCCAAAATGCGGTTCTTACGCTGTGTGACGAGTAAATTGCCCGATAAATCGCGCTCCTAAACCTTCGTTGGGGGACAAAACATAAGCACAAATTTATAGATGTTACGGGCTTTATCGAAATTATACGGTACAAGGAGTATAACAAATCTTTCAGGCAGTAAACCTATCGATAATTCAGTTCGAACCGTATGTATGAAAAAAAGAAACATGCTTTCTAACAAATGAGGATCTCAGACGAGTCAACATGAGCCACTCATGTGCAGTTGGCACGGTGTGACTCCATTACACCTCGACGGGTGAACAATGCACTGCACCTGGGGCACGGCCACCGGTACTCTAAGTGCTTCTCCTGTACGTGCCTGACTAGGCAGCCCTTGGTGAGCGAATCGCCACAACTGCCCCATTTGCAGTCGAGTATCGGAGTATCATTGACTCGATGTACTGTTTTCAGATGGGATGGAACGTCTTTTCCAAGAATCTGAGCTTTGCACGGTTTCCCGTCGGTGATCCAGCCGCAACTGTACGCTTTCGTCTCGAGGCCATAGAAGACCAGAGAGATCGCATCCTAAATGAAAAGCTTAGCAAGTTCGAGATGAGAAGAAATGATGCATACATCATCGCTGAACGAATTGTTGTATTGCATCTTCAACGAGTACTTCTTTTGTGTAGATGGGGCGTAGAAGTTTCTAGTTTTATGACACTTGGAACGAGCTTCCATGGTGCTTTCTTTATAGCCAGTGTGCCAGGCGTAACTCCGTAACAGACCCTTGTTCTCGATATTGGCAGCGCTCCCGACAAACCAAACGCCAGGCATCGGGAAAACCGGAGGTCCGGACGCCAATCATTTATCGGCAGTAACAAGATGGATGACAAGGGAAATCGTTGGCAAAGTCTCCATAAACTCCAGTGAATGGAATAGTGTACAGCGTGCACCTTTCCAACTTTACATGTGGAGTCATGGAATCCTGATGGCGGAGGAGTAATGCACCAAGCGTTAAATCCAACGCCACAATGGAGAAAAAACACAAGAAGACCCATCTAAGGATTACTGGACGATGCGGAAGCTCTGTGATCCTTTGGAGTTGTGCCTCGGTTTCATGGAAACACTGGCGCGCTGGAAAAAGAGAGGTATGACACGGTCTCTTGTTCAAACAGCGGCGAATGGACTGACCTGAGGCTAATCGCAACCAACCAAGGCATCTTCAAGTGCAACAAGAGCGTATCGCTTCCAACGGTTTTGCCGAACGGAAGCCTTGGTATCAAGGGCCTATAGGCTATGCGACTCCAGAGACGAAAAAGTTATTTTCAGCTCTTGGTCGACATTGACCTCATGTGACGTACCTCGGAAAGAGACGCTGTGAGGGGCAAGCGCGCTGTCACCGCTTCGACATGAGAATCGAAGCCTACCAGCTCTCGAAGTTTAAATCGTGCCTCAAATACTAGTGCTTAATGATTCGGCCTACAAACATGCGACATGCATACCTCTCTTTGGTTGCATACTTGAGGCTTGATACCTCCACGAACCCTCTACAGCATGACAGACAGGTTTGCCACCCATCCGAGTCCACGCACGCCAATTGGAATTGGCAAGCCGTTGGCTGTTCTGATCGCCAAGAAAATCACCGAAAAATAGATTAGCCATGTTCTGGAAGCATATTATGGCTGAAATTGGTAAGAGATTCGTGAAAGGGCTGCCAGGTTACATACAGGTGGACCACATAAAGTGGCCATCTCAGCCTAGCTGTGTTTCCGAAAAGTAATGGGGCACGGGGACCTTCCATTGCACATCCGAGGACATGATGAGCCTTCCGATCACCTCGTTGGCAATGGCAAACCCCAGAATTAGTACATCACCTCACGGTACTAGATCACGTGATCGCCTGGCAATGCTAACGCGCAAGCATATTCCCTCTCTTCTGCGAAATAGAAACACGTCTGCGACAACATGTCCTTGTCCGTTCATGCAGCAGCTCAGAATAGTTCGTCACTCGTGCTGAATAAAACCCTTAAGCTAACGCAAACCTAGGTCAACTTTCGTTAGTTCGGGCCTTGGTAACTGAAAACCCAAAGATCGTCAACGAGACAGACGTAGTAAGCTTTCTTTTTATTTTTTCCTTTTAAAACCCAACTCAACGCTCGCAGGACGGTCGTACGCCCTTGCATTGGGCAGCGTCCGTCGGTGCTGCCGAAGTCGCCCGTTACCTGATCAGCCAAGGCGCGGACGTAGCCAAAGTGGACGGCAACGGTTGGGCAGCACTACACATTGCCGGTACGATCGTCTCACAGTCAGTGAAGCAACCAGATCTTATCTCGACCTCAGTCAGCGCGGGCCATGAGGAGATCGCCCAGGAGCTTATCGGTGCAGGAGCGGACGTCAGTCAGAGAAATGATAAAGGGATCACGCCATTGTGCGACGTGCCGCATCGCTGACGCTTTGATTTTGCTCATGCCGCTCGATCGACAGGCACTATGCGGCGTCCAAATCTCGCGTAGAGGTAATTCCCATTCAACGAACGATTCCGTGTATCCTACGTTTGACGTCTGTTTTATCTCAGATAGGAAGGTACCTGATCCAACGGGGTGCAGATGTAGGTGAAGCTCATCGCATGGCTAGATGAGTCATACTTAAATAACGTGATCAGATCAATGCAAGAGACAAGGCTAATCAATTACCACTGTCGGTTACGTCGTCACGAGAATGATCGCTTGCTCATATGTTGCATTCAAGTCACCGGGCCGCTACCACCGGTTCCACCGGATTCATCTCGCTTCTTTTGCATCCCCCCGAAGGCACAAAGCCTCGCTTGAATACGGGCGATCGCGTCGGTAAGCCAACTTTTGACTCGTGAGTGTAACTTGCTCGTAACCTACTCATTCCAGGAAACACGCCGCTTCATCTAGCCATGGAATCTGCTCATGCTGAAGCTGCGGTACTCCTGATTGAAGCCGGCGCCGATCGTGGCAGGGTGCGTTCCTATTATCTCCTCACTATACGAATCTGCTCATTGAGGACTGTAGACGAATGCTGAGGATATAACGCCAGAGAATGTGGACGGCGTAGGAGGCGAGGAACAGAGGAGAGTGAAAGAGTACGTCACCGATCGTTGTGGCCCTCCATGAAACACAACCACATATAATTGTTATTTGGTAACTGCAAGAACGGTGTTCCTAGTCGCTCTTCATTCGAGAACTAAGGGGTACATACATACATCCGGAGGAATTTCTATATTATCGGCATTTAGATGATTACACAAGGTCAACCTCTTTGACTAAAAATCTATGATCACAGCCTAGAATATACCATAATTCAATAAGGTAGGATGGGTTTTAAAAGCAAGGCCTCTCCGCTAGGTAACGATTTGAATACGGGGACGACGACGAAGCCAGACGACATACGAGTGCTCATAGGGGCCGTTTGGGGATAAGTTTGATGATGCGATGCTCTTTTACCTGCAGTCCATCCTTCCCAAAGTAACGCTCCGAGTCAAAGGACCAGTGCAGCGAGCCCACGATCCAGTTTTGCAAGCCCTGAACGTATATTGCGATCTGCTTGTCGAGCTCTTCGCCCCACGAAGGAAGCATCGCCCGGTTGTCTTCGAAGCGCTGGATCGTGCCCTTGCAAAGTGCCCCAACGTAGTCGACGGCACCTTGAAGGTCCAGCCCTTGCTCGCGCATAAGAACGACAATCATGTTGTGTGTATCGCGTCGAGATTGCTCGACGTTGTAGGAAAATATGTCCTATACATCAGAAAGAAAAACGTTAGCTTCGCGAGTACGAAATATGACGCGTGCCTACGTTGGACCAAGTGACGAGGTCGTTGGTAGCTTCTTCCATGGCCATGATGACAGGGTGGGACATGACCTCTTCGGGCAAGTCAATGCGGGCGGCATATTCGATGAGCGCGAAGCAGGGCTTGCAGCCGCTCGTATCGCGCCTAACGGTGATGTACGATTCGAGATCCGGAATGCGTCCGTTGGCGCGATCGTCCGCTTGTTTAGCGACGGCGATGAAAAAGAGATCCATCGTGTGGATGAACCGCTTCGTGCATCCCGGACCCCCCGTCCGGATGAAGCGGCTAAAGTACCTGTTCCAGTTTTTTATTTTTATTTTCAAAAAGTCAGTCTTTCCCGCCACCACGGAAGGAAGAGAGGAGACGCACGACTTGGACATGAGACCTCCAAGTTTGTTCGTCTTGAAGTGGTTGGGATCACGGAAGGCGCCGATACAGCATTCCCGCATGCCCCACGTGTCATTCACGTCGAATTCGTCCAACCAGTCGTCCATGTTGAACAGCCAATTCATGAAATCGGAGCAGACGCGAAGGTGAAATTCGTCAGCGCCCGGGTAACACGCCGCGGTGAGTTCTCCGGCCTTGAGACCCATGAACTTGGTGACGCGGGGTTCGACGAGCCGGGCACCTTCCAGTAGCCACTTTTCTGAGGAACGAGCGACCTTGTAGCAATGGGGGCTAAGAAAGAGGGGATAATGACAGTCTGAGACGAGATCGGGAAGCACGAAGCCATTGAAGGTGTGCTCGGGCGTGTTTTCGTAAGTCGCAGTGGGAGACATGTCGAACGACTGGGGTAGGGGAACGCGACAGAGGTGGCAGAATATATGGTGGGGAACCAGACAATGAAGGTGACAAATAGTGAGACATACCGGACTGCTTTATACCTTTGTCGGGATGAATAAAATACCGTAGGTACGGCTCGGAACAAGTCTCGAACGCTCGAGCTTGAAAGTGGATATTTCAGCGTGACGGCAATCAATCCAACTGGTTAAAGACAAGCCGTACAATGAGCCATATTGCAGCCATTCTCCTTTGAGGTGCAAAAACGTTACTTACGGTGTTTATCCGGGAACAGTCTGCAACCTCTTGCAAGAGACATATAAGGCGTAGGGGAACTTTTCAGGAGATCTAAAAGAGTTACTCGCTGTCCAGTTCTCCCATGGATAGACCGCGGCTTCACGGGCGTGTGACGCCGCGTCGGGCTCTTTGAGAACGATACAAGATACTGCTTCATTCGAGAGGGCTTGCGACGGGAACGGTTGTAAAACCGGGAGAGATACGGTGCTCAAGCCAATTGGTTCAGATCCGATCTATTGTCCTTGGTTGGTTTACTTTACTTTTTTTTTCGCCGAGCGGACAGTGGATCGGATCTGAGTCAACAGGTGGACAGGTTAGAGTTTTCTAGAAACCAGAGCACGTAATCAGGAGAGCAAATCGTCCACGTTCCTCGTGCATGTCGGCTCTGCAAAGTCGCCGCATCGGCACAGAACGGAACCATTACGACCGGAATCAGTGATGAGAGCAAAATGCTCCAGGCAGGGGCGGTGAAACCACCGCGAGCCCGTGATGGAGATAGACATTTACTGTCTCACCAGTACTAAGAACAATAAGTCACAGGATCTGAACCACTAATTTTGACGGGGTCACACACTTACGTAACTGTACGGTCTGGACCAGTGACTGACGTCCACGCAAAATGTCCTCAGCGTTGCCGCTCAAAGTCACCCCCGCATCTACGCCAGCACGCCCAGCTCCAGCTTCTGAGGTGTCGTCTGGTGCGAGAACACCAACGAAGTCGTCCGTGCCCGCTCATCCAGGCGAAATTTCGAGCCCACACGAATTGACCGCGTTTGTAAGTCCACCCCATCGGCGGCGGACCCACCACGTCTCGTGCGCTCATAGAAAGCCGTGCATTCTAGGTAGAAACGCTCCTCGAACAGCTCGATGCAAAGTTTGATGAAATGTCGTCCCAGATACTTGATCGGAGTTGGTGTCTCGCCCCATCTGTGACTGCATCGCTGACGGATGCTCCAGTGGCACAAATGTCCAATCGCGTCGACGCGCTCGAGAACGCGATACAGGACATAATATCTGGAGACGTCACCACTCCGGGCGCTTCCCCCACGCAGTACCCTACGACCCCTGTGCCGCGGCGAAGTGCCAGTGGCGTATCATGAGGTCTTCGCAAGTAATGGCTCCGTCCCGGCCGCTGTTCTTGCTTGCGTTGAGATCCTCACTGATCACGCGCACGATCGAATCATATTGTTTGTAATTCAAGCTTCAAGTTTCGGCATATCTTTTCGCGATCAGTGCCAGTACATACTCACCTATCGAGGCTAGCGCTGATGAGTCGCTCCTCGGCTCGCTAATACCAGTACGTCAACCCCTGGCAAACAAATTGTTATGACCTGGCGTTACGGAGTTGCATAGCTCTGTAAATACTGTCATGGGCCAGAATCTACACCGGCGTGAAAACGAGACTGGTCTAGCAGTGCGCCTAAACCAAGGGAAGGAAACGCGGAGAGGGAGGACATCATGCTAAACGCGGCGATCTATCGATCCGAGTCAGGTGTGCGTCTAATATGCCCAGATTAATTGGGCTCCGAAAGAGAATGAGGTTATGGAGGACGCGCTAAACCATGATGATCTATTCGGCTCGGCGCAGCGACAATGCTCAGCATTTGCTCTCAGGATCGAGCAACCAAGAGTACGAAGGGCTGACCTAGCAACGGGCAGCGCTCAAAAGGAAAGTCAAGTAGTGACAGCCGATAACTTCGGGCCTAATCACGGTCCTTCCATAAAACAGCGCGCATGATAAACGAGGTTTATTACGACAGATGACACATGGATGAAACTGGAATCTTAATCTAGACTCAGCGCCATGGGTCCAGCCAGACCCGGCGTTAACAATCGTCGTTGGGGAGCACTGCCAGGAGGTCCCCCACCCAGCATCGAAGACAACATAGCGCCCAACGGATTGTCGGGTTGCGTCTTTGGTGGCGGGATGGCAAAGTAAAAAGACCCAATCTCAACCAGTGCCTGGGTCTTCGTGAGGATCATCCTGTGCTTAACGTCGTAAGACTTACGGAGCGAACCTCCTTGGTGGCAAGGACACCCCCTTTTGACTGATACGTGCCACACAGTCGGACCCAGCTTTCACGCATCGCTTTGTTTTTTTCTGCGTTCGCTCGTTGACATACCAAAACAGCAAGTTGGGAGAAGTTGAGAACGTTGTCTGTAGTCAGCACGACTTCGCTCGAATCGGTGACTGGGAGGGGTGACACCTCTAGTGAAGAAGCCAGGGACGGTCGGGCTGCGACGATCTTGTTGACGAATTGGAGGATGAACGTCCGAGCCGCTAGTATATTTCCATTTTCCAAGTATCTGCATGAGAAGGGAGAATTGGCTTCGGCGTGATCTGGTTCCGAGTGAAAGCAACTCACGGAATGGTACCACGGAGTGCAAAGTTCCCTGGTACTCCGCCATTGGCGGACCAATCCACCATCATCTGTGCGAGAAGACGGGCACTGTCCCTCTTTCCAGATGCGAGGAGATGGGGTTCCGCTGCATCATACACGCCGTCTATGTGGCGAAAAAAAGAATACTGTCAGACGTGTGGAGGGAACCCGGGCCGTGCAGTACCTTTGTACAGCAATTCGCCGATATAATGGTGAAGCTCCGGATCACCCGTAGAATATGGACCCTGTTTGGTTGTCCATCTAAACAAGAGGATGGAGGCGTGAGTGCTCGACAGATTGACACACAAACGCAATCCACGCACGCGACCGCCCGATCGATGATCGTCTTTCGCCACGTCCCTGACGAACCCGCGAGCGCAATCAGCTGCGTAACTTTTCCTGTAAAGATCGTATATGCCTGTGCGTCAAAGCCGAGATCCCCCAGGGTGTCTCACTGACCTCTCGATTCATCCGAGACGGTTTCTCCCTTGGTTTCGTACACGTCCAGTAAGAAGAGCGTGAGATCCGTTCCGCTTCCTTGGTGCCCGGCTTTGAGCAGCTCCCGCGCCGACTGGAAGAGCACGTCCACCGCGGTGTCGTACTGCCCCGATTTCGCGTACCGCGATGCAAAGGTGCGCGCTTTCTGATGCGCCTCGTAGGGCTGCCCGCTGGCGACGAGAGGCAGAATCGCATTCAATGCGCGAGACGAGGAGCCTTCACGGGGAGCCATGCTGTATGGATGTGGTTAAGATGCGATGGCACGAGTTCGCCACATCAGGGTATCACAAGTCTCGACCAGTACTCCCACGAGAGCACTGCTTGACACTACATACACACTCTAATTTACAGCACAGGATCAGAAGCCATTGTCATGGTAGCGATGGCTGGCGTTCATGGAATGCTGTACGCCAGCCAAACTTCGCCAATCTGTGGATCAGCTCCAACCCAATCTTTCAGAAGCTCCGCGACCGCAGTCTTTACCCCCCATCCAACTAGAATGACCATGGTCGTGAAGAAGGGATGACAATCCAACACAACTGCGTCTCGAGTCAGCCACCGATGACCAGGCGAGGTGAGAGACATGCCTCGAAGACCGAAACCTGCAGCCAATCCACCGAGCACGTTCCTCACTACCCATTCACGGTCGAGCTTGTCTTCGTCCCAGAATTCGAGCGCATAAAGTATTCGAGCGTCCTTGTATGGCGTATCGAATCGATATGGTCCCTTTCCTGGCAGTGACAACGACGGACGCCAAATCGTGAGCAAAAAGAGCATAAAAGATTTTGTCAACGACGAATAAAGAATCACAAGTGGAATATGTGACGTCCTAAAACCAAGTAAATTATGAGCTTCGATACTACATCAGAGCATAGACCATTTACTTGAACTGTTGGCGTATGCCAGACGCTTCGTTGGGGCGAAAAGCATTCCAAGACCGAATCCAATCAGAGAGTCCTAGCACGATATACGAGGCGAGAACTACGCCCGCATGAAAGGCAAATGTTTCTAGAAAGACGTTCAATTCTGATTGGTGTGACAAACCGAAATAACGAACCTATCATACAAGCGACAAGTACGCGCAGAAACACCTCGTTCGTGTCCGAGCTCCACTGCGAGAGGTCTGCGACAATTTGAGGGTCTAAGGATTCGTTGTCAGACCATCCGCACAAGGACCTCATCGGGACGCACTGAGCTGTGCCCAACGTATGACTAGACTCGTCACGCGTCAGACAAGAAACGGAGGAAAGCATTAAACTACTGACACGCATCAACCAACACTAACCCACTTCCGAGCTTGAAAATATGCACCCATCTAGCCTGCCTTGCAGTCTCGTCAGCAACATCCACGTGGGTAATATACGACTCGCCTTTTCTCTCGCGAACGTCTTTTGCTTTTGCTTCACCAGGTCGTCGTTCGACGCGTCCGCCATGCCGACGGTCACCTCGGCGGCATCGGACGCTTTGGTCTTCTCGTACGTCTGGCGTGGTTCCGTCCCTCTATTGTAAATCAGATGTCGGTACACGTCTCTCTTCAGCAGTATGAGGTCGAGCAAGAGCGTCAGCGTGTCATGCTCGACGTAGGGGTCTGCAAAGGCAAGACACTTGCTCTGTGAACTGTTTTCAGATTCGCTTTCTCGCCCTTTTTATGGTACTCACACATTGTTCGAGGCGTAGATTGTAGGCCGACTGATACACGGTATAGAGATGGGATATGGGCTGCGCGCAAGAAATGCAGATGGCCATAAGATGAAGTGTGGGAATGTCGCTCTCGCCAAAGACATTCATGTTGGCGATGTTTTGTGGCTGTCTAGCAAGTAATTCATGCAAATCTTCTTCGCCGGTGCTAGGTCAGGTTGACGGAGTGCCGCATACTTGGTTGGTGATGCTGAAACTTCCACTGAAAACTAGAATCACCGTTGACTGGCATTTCTTCCCCATCCCACTCCCGTTCGAAGCATGTTTCAATATAACATCTTTTGTCCGCAGAAAGCACACTCCAGATCTAACCAGACACGGCAGGAAGGCCCACCCAAAAGTATGGTAACATCAGATCCTGATCATCTTGTGTGTGGTGTTCCAAATTTAACACACTTAGTGTAGGGTTCACTGAATCCCCGACCATCACCGTGAAACATGTTCCGCTCCTTGTTTCTTATCATAGAAGAACCATCTTCCTGCCCTTTCCCTTCATTTGCTTTCTACCTCCATCCATAAAAACCATGTCGTCTTCCTTACAAGCTGCGCTAACTGCTCTTTTTCAGAACAACTACGAATCTGGTACGCTTATCATCACTCACCTCGTAAGACGTCCATAATAGTTTATTATTTCAGTTGCTGTTGTTACCGTGATCGCATATGACTATGGTGAGTGTAAAGCGCTGCTCCAGCCAATGTGTACTGACATTATCAGCCCTTACGTTCTTTAATGAGGTGTACCATGTGCAGTAACCTTGTCCTTTTTAACGCTGACGGTCATCGCAGATAGAATACATATGGGTCAGCTAATACATACATTTTCCATGGCGCGTTCTGATATGTTCATAGAAAAAGCCTTGGAGTTGGGTGTCGACTCTATTCATTCTTGTACATATCTGACTTTGCTCGTTGTCATGGGGTCGGCTAAACGTTGTCACAGGTTCGCTATTGTGGCATTTATGCTGCTATGTAAGTGTCAAGTCTGGGTACCATACCACTCTTCTAAAACCTGGCCCCAATTGTCAGATACAGTAGCCTCAGTATGTGTCTCTGTTTTTCATTCGTACCGTAAAGTTCATTGATCTGTAACCCCAAAGTTGAAAGTAGCTTTTTCCCTGGTCCTGCAAAGGTATATTTCCTCCGCTGACATTAATGGGTACTCGTACTTACGTCCGTATTCACAGATGTACGTGTAACTTTCGTTCTGCCTTTCTCGTTAGAACTTCTTGACGCGTCTGACACTGTGTTCGTTGAATAGCTGTAAGCGCGTTGACATTCCCGGAACCCGTTGTTTACTTACCAATGCTCCCAAGGCAAATCACTTGATATTATCAACATCTGGTCGTTTTGTCTTTTCCTTGGAGCAGCCGATTGTGAGGTCTTTTGTAGTCCAATTAAGCTAGTGTATAGATGACATCACAGTTCTGATGATCTGCCGAGTGTGGGCAATGTATAATCGATCAAGACGAATTCTCGCTATCCTCCTCGTATTCTTTTCCCTTGAGATTGTCTCTCTTATCCTCGCGAACGCCATTGTCAGCAGTCGTTTATTAGGTAGGCAAACGATGATTGAGCTAGGGTCTACTATCAATCAGCTGACTGCCACTGCACTACTCTCCGTTGCAGTATCCGATAATCAAATACTGGATTATTCGTTTTGTCTAACGGAAGTCGATACACCCGCCTGGACGGGTGTGTCTACCATTTTTCAAATTATGAATGGTGCGACGATATGCGCGCTCGCAATCTTCCAATGCGCAAGAGATCTGTTGAGAATGTACAAAATGACGAAGCAATGGGAACTCAATCGGTACATGAACTTGCTCGTCAAACAAGGCGTTTTTTACTTTGCTGCGTACGTCGAGTCACGGCACTTCCATTACCGATCTAACGGTCCAAATACTACCTCACAGCATGTTGTCCCTTCAGATCATCATCGCATGGAGTTCCTTCGGTGACTTTCCAACGACGGGTTGGAGAGTGATATTGCTGTCCATCGTGGAATACGCGCCTATATACACTCTGGCTCCACGGTTCATCATAAGCATGCGGGAGCTGTACGCACACAATCTCCAATCTGGAGGCGGTATGGATAGTGCGTTTGGTTTGTCCTCGTCTCGCGATGGCAGCGTGATCGTGTTCGCGGATGGTGGGCAAAACGAGGCAGAGGAGATACCGATGGAGGCAACGGAATCTGAGATCTGAAATTGGCACGAGCCAGATACACCTCGTGTTGGGTCGGAGTCATGGTACTTAGATATGAGGTTCTCTATCTACTGCCGCCTGTTCCATGCCAGACGCAACAAAAGATACTGGTGCACTTATTCAAATGCATAAACTAAACTTCATAATGACAATAATCCCCCTGTCCACTACTGCGTTTCATTGCACAAGAAGACCTCGAGAAGCACCCTCAAGTTGATGCATCGTAAAGAAACGGGCGTCACGTGTGACCCTAGCGGAACCTGAAAATTCCGGCAGGGAGTTTGAAATCAAACGGAGCGTGAAAACCAAAGCGCGGCCCCCCTCGGCACGCCCCATCTGGAATTTAAGAGCCGCAGCAACTCGGCTATGCCAAGTTTTCGGTGAAAACGTAAAGCGCGCCTTCATATATCGACAAAACATCGGATTAGTATTTGAAAGAATCCCGGAAGGAGGTAGTAACCTGCTCTCCCGCCCACTTCAAGATGAGCATCGGCCCTGAAATCCGCAACATCCATCCTGGACGCACCGCCATGCATAGGTCCTCATCCGCGACGCATGTCCGAGGGCTGAAATGTTAAGCCGCTAGCGCAGTAGGAGGCAGGCAGGCTTACAATGTGTTGAGTTCCTCACTTACCAGGTTTCAAAAGTTCTCTCTCGCCTACATATTAGGATTTGGAAGTTATAGAACAGCCTCGAGCGAGCTATTCTGTACGCTCCAGACTAGCTCCCATGTACAATTCGTCAACATCAATCGCAGGTTGATCGTGCGCTACAATGTTACAATGCCCCATTACGACCCGGTATTAGATAGAGCGTCAAGGAAGCGTCACGCATGCTTTGATCGGTGAGATGTGATATCTTTCTGATGTGGAACTTTGTGAATCGATGGGGTTGCTGCGAAGGGTTTTCAAGAATTTCCACATCTCGTCCCTTGCTGCGGCTCAGGCAGACTAAAATAATGGCGCCGTTGTTGCTGCGGTGAAATTGAAAATCATTTTAACACATAAGAGGTTGGTATTCTTCCGAGCCCCGCGATATCGTCTCTGGTAAGCAGCCAATCAGCCTGGCCTTGTCCCTAAAAGCCCTGACCGACAACTGGTACTAATCTTCTTTTGAGACGCCACCTACCATCAGCGAGTGCGCGAACGCCACTTTAGTTTGTAGGCTTCTAGAAGTTTGTTGTCCTAGTATCAAATATTGATTCTCGTCACTGGTGGTATCAAACTTGGCCGTAGTTGGTGTAATGGGCTTCTATATCTGGTATGAAAGACATTACTTTCATGAAATAAGTCTTTCTCTATTATAAACCTCATGGGGTCCAGCTGTCCCACCTTAGGAGTTCCTTCTGAATCTTCCTCTCCAAACCATGTCCTCTGCCTTACACTCTGCGCTGACCAATCTTTTCGAGAACAACTATGCATCTCGTACGGTTACATTCACGCGTCTTTGAGGGATCCTGACCATTTAGCGCAGTCGTTATCATCACTATCATCGGGTATGATTATGGTGAATCGTAGCAAGGTGGTATTGCAATGATAGGTTCTGACCTCCAGATATGTTGTTAGCCCTTACATTTTCAAAAGAGGTACAGTTCTCTGAATTCTGGTATTGTGTTGTATGCCGATTTTTTCGCTGATTTTCGTTTCAGATAGAATACATTTGGGTTAGCAGACAAGCATTTATTAAACTTGCTGTGTTTTGATGATAACAGAGCAAACCCTGGAGCTCGATGTCGACTCTATTTATCCTGGTACGTACTTAAGTTCACATACGAAGTCAGAAAACTAAGTACCATTGTCCTAGGTTCGGTATTGTGGATTGTATAATGTTATGTGAGCCTTGAAAATATGAACATCATAGAACACGTATTGAAACCGTACTCCGATGATCAGAAGTGCTAGCCTCAGTATGTTTTTCTATGTTTCACGTTTGCAAGATGAAACTGACATTTCTGCGACCAAAGTGGGAAGTAGCTTCTTGGGTCCAGCACAAGTATATTCCCGCTCACATTGAGCACACGTGCATGCTGAAGCTTGTTTCCATAGATGTGCGTATTTGACCTGCTCTTTCACTTTTGAACGCAACGGAAACATTTCAAACAGCTGTGAGCACACTTAAGTACTTCAGGTACTCTGATTAACCATGTTTCAAGGTAAAATAACCTATCTCGTTCAAGAATGGGCATTCGTCTTCTTTCTTGTTGCAGCCGATAGTGAGTCGTGTAATTCATTGAATTTTATTAAAGTAGCTTAACAGGGACTCCAGCTACGATGCTCCTCCGTGTATGGGCGATGTATGGTCGATCGAGGCCAATCCTCATTACTCTTCTGGTATTATTTATCCTGGAGGCAATGTCCATGGTCCCCGCTGTTGTTTATAACGTCAATCCGAGGAATGTGCTGGGTGCGTAGCGATCAAATCACGAGCAATATGTATACAAAGCTAACCAGTCGACCATCGCCACCTTGCTTACTCTCCATTGTAGTTTCCGATGGTTGGATACTGAACTACAGAATTTGTGACGTCCAAATAATGTTCTCCGTTTGGACGGAAGTTTCTACCGTGTTTCAAGTCATTAATGGTGCAACGATGTGCCTACTCACGATCGTCAAATGCGCGAGAGAGTCGTTACAAGCATACAGACTAATAAAGAGGTGGGAGCTCAATCGGTACATGAACTTGCTCGTCAAGCAGGGCGTGATCTATTTCGTTGGGTATGTTCTCGCAACATCTTTCACAAACTTTAATTCTTTCCAAACTAACGAAATCATGCTTTCGCAGCATGTTTTTATCTCAGCTGCTCAACTTGCTGGCTGCCTTGAATTTGAACGCGACAGGGGGTTGGCAGTTGATCTTGGCGACCTTGGTCGAATACGTGCCGATCTACACGTTAACCCCTCGGTTCATCATAAGTATGCGGGAGTTGCATGCAAGTGATGTTCGACGTGGATACGGTATCGATAGCGCGTTTGGCTTGTCGTTTTGTTGCGATGGAGCCGCTGGGAGCGTGATCGTATTCGCGGACATCCAGCAGAATGAGGTCGAGGGAATGTCATTGGAGGACTTTGAAGGTTGAATGACCCGGTCGAGCGCTAGGTGCATATATGAGCTTTCTCTCTTTTGTTCGTAATGTTTCTTTTAGATGTGTAGTGAATTGTAAAATCCCATTCGGCTCGTGATTCAAAAGCCTGCGGACATCTTTATGGTAATCATCCCTGAGTGAGCGCACGCCCTACACACGTTGCATACTTCGTCTTCTCAGAAAAAAACAGAGACGCTTGCATGGGTGGTCTAACATCTTTGCGATTATCACGACTCATGATGCATGAGTATTGAATCGACAGACATCTCAAGAGTCCAGAGGGAAAACACTAGCATGTACGACCAAATCAATCAAGAAATAAGTGAGCCTGCATCAAAACTACTATTTTCCACACGCATTGTCCGATCATTGGGAATGGAATACATAACGGAACTACAGCTGATGGATGGTGCTAGGCGATGAAGGGGAACATTGCTTTCCTCCCCTTAGGGTAAGCACTTCCAAATTCCTTCTTGTACGCAGCGTGTTTTTTCTTAGCCCAAATGTACATTTGAGTTGTGGCTATGACCAAGAAAATATAGGCTTGGTATTTTTTGTGAGAAAACATCTGGATGCATAGACAAAACCTCACCAATAATACTTCCGGTCATGAAGGCAACGATAAACCACGCAAGGGTTTCAAAGAAGTAGTTGGGGAGAGATACGAGCGAGAAACCGTATCCGTACGGAATGACGCGTTTGTGGCTCCCAGCTGGGCGAAGGTTGCGAAGTTTAAGGTGGGTGATTAAATTGGATATTTCGGCGAACTAGGTGAAAGGAGACGTAAAGTTGTACAAAAGGCATCGCAAAACCAGGGAGGAAAGGCTCACCGCCCATAGTGCAGTACAGGCCCAGATGAAAACAGGGTTGTCTCGCTTTGTGCCACGAATGTTTGGGGACATTGCGGAGTACCTGGGTCCGTAAAGTTCTACAGCTAAGAAGAGTCCTAAATAGGTCGAGGGCGTAAGTTGTGCACCCGGAGTTATAGAAGATGTACGTACCGATAACTAAGTGATAGTGCAACGAACTATGCAAAATAAAATGAACATGTAGGGCATGACCATGTCGCAATGAAAATTCTTACTTTTTAATTAGGTTCCTCCATGGCATTGTGGCATGAGAAAAGCGGTGGACACTGAGGCAAACAATCTCAGTATGTCTTGACTGAACATGAATAAATGACACACAAGAGGGTTTCTAATATGCGTTTTCCGAAGTGGAGCATGACAAATGCATATGTGAACCTGTAAGTAACATAAACGAATGGAAAAAGAAAAAAGAAAAGAAAAGGGTACGACCGTTGCAACATGCTGTGAGGAACGGGACCACCCCAGATATATTCGGGAAAGTGATAAAATATGGGTTGTATTACCAGCGGGCCAGACTAGTTATAGCGTCATTGAACGAAGGACCAAGACTGACAGATTGACTCACGTATTCAACTAAGAAGACTGTCTTCCAGTCGACCTGAGGGCCTAAGTCTTTAACGAGCAGCTCATCACCATCCGCAACTCCAGCATCAACTAGTTTCAGGTCATCACTGAGAGCCTTTTTGTTGTCTCTGAGAGTGATTTTTTGACGTGCGGGGTAAAACTGGAAGATGTGCACGTTGTAAGTGTCATGTTTTATTTGTGCCGAATCTCGACTGACTTTGGGGAATTTTTTGGCAATGGCAGCCTTGACATCGCGTATTGTGCCATCTTTTACGGAAATATCGAATTGACTAGGAAGGCCACGAGCAATAGAAATGGCTTTTCCTGCGGACGACACTGTCAGGGAGACCATGATGGAGTTACGGAGGAAAAGTGACACGACAGCGCAATGTCGCTCGAGCCTTTATTTGGCGCTGTGACACGCGAAGGCACGGTTTTGTTGTCACTCCGGGTACATACTTAACATGAGTATCATATGAATCGTCACATCCGGTAAGGCTGCGTAAGATCAACTTTTTTTAGTGATGCTGGGGTGTCATTATAAGTAAGTGCATATGAGCATATGTCTCGGAGATGCGTGATACTTTTCACATGCGGTCACACTGAGTTCTGCCCCACATCGAAAATATCATATGATTCCCACTTTACAGGGACGGTATGACGACGTATGAATTGCATATGAATGGATTTAGTAGGTCACTTCTGGTACTATATGAGTTCCAAATAAAGAATGGTGATTGACAGTGGAGGGGGAGCTTCGTGCTGGGATCAACATATGATTAAGGGCAGACATGATCTGGATGACTGATTTGAATCCTGAGTGCATGACAATAATGCACGAGTATTACAGGATCAGGATAGTAGGAACTGCTTGTGCACAATAGCAAATTTACTAGTACAAAACTTCATGCATGATTTCTACAGGTACGGGTGAACGAAGACAAGCTGCTCGTATCGAGAAAAGACAACCTCATATGGTCGAATCTGATGGAGTCACCCCGGCCATCGCTGTTGCCTCCATTTGTATTTCCTCGGCGACCTCAGGGCCGTTCTGCTCGACCTCCGCGAACATGATCCCCGATTCGATACCAATACGAGAAGTCGATAAACCAAACGCACTATCAATGCCCCCTCGTCGCACATCCCGTGCGTACAGTTCCCGTATGCTGATTACGAATCTAGGGGCCATAGTGAAAGCCGGCACTAGTTGGACGATGTACAACAGCCCGCCCTGCCAACCCGCTGTCGGAAGCTTATTCAAATCAGCCAACAGACCGAAGAGCTGGAATGTCAATATCCTAGTGCGGCCATCGTTAGCTTCGTTTGCTCGACAATTTGGAATTGCAAGGGGAGGGCAGCAAACAGAGCAATGGCGATCAGCTGATTTGGCACTACAACGCTTGTTCGATGAATTGAAGCACAAGTAACGCCAGTAGAACCACGAGGATCGCTCTTGACCGATTATACATTGCCCACACGCGGAGGAGCATCGTCACTGCCGCCTTGCCATTCAGAGGTCCCATTCGCAAACGAAACGAAACGAAACGGACACTCACAATCGGTTGAACAAAGGAAGAGAACATATGCCCAATTCCTAATGATCACGACTATTTTACCTTGAAAGGGATATAGGAAATGATTTATCCCGAGAGAAAATCTTACAGCTGTTTGGTGCGTGTTAGTAGTCGCGTCAACGAGCTCTGACAGAGATGGGACATCTAATACATACGTCTGCGGACAGAATCCGACATAAGCATTCGCCAGACAGTTGATAGAAAGGGATGGTCACTTTTTTAGGGTTAGGAACAAAACTGGTTTCCACTTGAGTCACGTTTCCATGAGCTTCATATTCCGAGTGTGAAACTGTCATGACTCTTTTTCACTTATTCATACTTACACTCTCACGTGACTTCTGACTCATCCATATCACATGTAGATACTATTCCATGCCGTTCCATGGACTATTACCATAGTAGGTTCTCCGACCTGCCCTATACCTTACGCACGGACCACCATTATCAGGACTTGATGAAAGGTCCTAGGTTGCCCTAAGGTTACTCGCAAAGACAATGAATAAACCAAAAGTAAGGAGCTCCTACGATGAGCGTCTGCCTTATATACATGAGTACGTGGTCTGTGCACTAGGTATAGGGCAGGCAGGATCTCCTACTATGGTAATAGTCCATGGAACGACGATAGAATGTCGTGGAACAATATCTACATGTGATATGGATGAGTAAGAAGTCACGTGAGAGTGTAGTTATGAGGAAGCGAAAAAGATCATGACATTACCCCCTCTCTAAGGGTTCATGTCCTCATGAATCGACATGGTAGCGACAGTAGGGGTCCTTGCAGAAGGACCAGTGAATCTGGGAGTGCAGTACCTCGTTTCATTTGGGTGGATCCGGAGGAAGGTTGAACATGGAATCGTCAAAGCATTTGAAACACTTATGATATTCAAGGAATCCCGGATCAGAGAATACAGACGAGGTTGGAGATGTGGAAAGAGGGAGTTCTTCTGCTTTTGGCGATGGTGGTATGTCGAGGGGTCGAAGGCGTACTCACGTAGTTGGACGCGCTGCCGTAGGATGTAGACAATGGAACTTAGTTACAGCTCCTTGGGCGTGGCATAGGTCAGTATGAGCTAGCCATTCATCTTCTTCGACAGGGAATCCTTTCCAGTGAACAAGGTATTCGAAATGCTCCCCTCTTTGGCAGGAGTCGACAATTGCTTCGACCTCTTGTTCTGGTACGTCATCGACAAGATCAGGTGGGGGCGGAGGTGGAACGGAGCCGGATGCGGGAGCAATGTAGGGATGTAGAATTGACTCATGAAAGACGGGATGGATGGTTTTCCATTTGTGCGGTAGATCGAGCTTGTAAGAAGCAACACCAACCTTAGTGACGACCTTGAAGGGACCATATCTTTTCTGGTCTAACTTCTTCATGGGTCTATTGGTGCGGATGTGAGTGGCTTCGAGCCAAACCAGATCTCCGGTCTTGTAGTCCTCTACTGGACGCGTAGTGCGATCATAGAACTTCTTTATATCCTCGTTGGCAAGTTTCAGGGCTTCGGCTGCTTGGGCGCGTAATGTTGTCATCTGTTTGGCAAAGTTGGTGGCAGCTTTGCTTCGGATAGACGTACGGCGATCCTCGTTGACTCGGGGTTCATGTCTGTAGTTGAGCATGAACGGGGTTTGATTAGTCGTCGAGCAGGGATTGTGATTGTGTGCGAACTCAGCCATTGGGAGCCATTCCTTCCAGTTGCTTTGACGGTGGTTGATATAGATATGCAGGTATTGTTCAACCCATGCGTTATATCGTTCTGTTTGTCCGTCTGTCTGGGGGTGGAAAGCCGTAAAGGGGTTCGGTGTGATGCCTAGAAGTTTTTGAAGTTCCGTCATGAAGGTTGATACGAATTGGGGGCCTCGGTCCGAGATGACCTTGGTCGGAAGACCGTGAAGTTTGAAGATTTCATCACGGAGGATTACCGCGATACCTTTGCTATTGATCGTGTCCTGAATGCCAAAGAGTCGAATCATTTTGGAGAAGCGATCAACTATGACGAGTATGGCATTGCTTCCATTGGACTCCGGGAGTGGGGATATCAGGTCGAGTGAGATGTGTTCCCAGGGTTGTCGTGGGATCTCGTTGGGTTGCAGTGGGGTATGACGTGGAGTAGTGATAGCCTTATTCTTTTGACAGGCTTCGCATCCTTTGATGAATCTTTTGATGTCTTTGGTGGACGTCGGCCAGTAGTATCTCTCTTGGACCTTCCATATGGTGGTGCGTATGCCCGGGTGTCCAGATGTTGGGTGGCTGTGAATGTTGGTGAGTATGTTATTTCTAAGAGTATCGTCCTTGGGTACGTAAAGAAAGTCTTTAAAGTATGTAAGTGAGTTTCGTATAGAGAAGCGGTTGTCCTTTTGGGCAAGTGCCCATACTACTTTAGAGTCCTTGAGATGTTGTAAGTCCGTTATTCTTTGTTCTATAGTAGAGGGAGAATTGAGAGATTGTTCGGCTACACGCATTGCCGCTAGCGTTCGCATGTCCATAGCGTTCGAGTAAACATCTGTGTTAGAAGTGGAGAGAGAATTAATGTCTATAGAAAAGGAAATAAAGTCCTGGTCAGATGTCGGCGCATTCTCCACAGCCGTCGACATATGATTCTGCTGCAAAAGAGTGGGAAAAATAGTGACACCTTTATTGTCGTCCTTCACCCCCTTTTCAAAGTCTGACCTCCGGGACAGAGGGTCTGCAGGATTGGTTTTTCCGGAGTGATGCACCAGCGTATAGTGGAATTCTTGCATGATTTGATTCCAGCGAGCTTGGCGGCGGGAGAGGTCCTGTGGAACAGCGAAGTAGGTGAGGTTTTGATGATCCGTAGGGATCTCGAAGGGAACGTGGGCGTCTAATAAATATTGTCGCCAAGTTGTTACTGCTTCGATAATGGTGGCGAATTCCAGATCGGCAGCGTGGTAGTTTCGTTCCGCATCGGATAAAGACTGCGACAGATACACAATCGGATGCCAGAGTCCACCCTGATATTGAGACAGGATGGCTCCAAGTCCTATGCCTGAACCGTCAGTCTCGATCCAGAAGGGATCAAAGTCGGAGGCGAGTGAGAGGATGGGTGCATTTATAAGCGCATCCCGGAGGGTGTCGAATGAGGTTTGACAAGCAGCAGTCCACTCGAAAGGATTTTTCTCGCTGGTGAGGTGATTGAGTGGGCGTGCTATGGCTGCGAAGTCTTTAATGAAGCGGCGGAAGAAATTGAGGAACCCAAGAAATGAGCGAACTTGAGTTCGGGAGGTAGGAGTCGGCCAGGTGCGGATGGCGTTGACTTTGGTAGGATCGGTGGCGATTGTTCCGTCGGAGATGACGAGTCCTAGGTATTCAGTGGTCGTAGTCTCGAATTCGCATTTTGTATGTTTGAGCGATAGTTTATGCTTGCGAAGTCGAGATAGGACTTCTCATACAATATGTCGGTGTTCGTCGAGAGTTTTGGTGAAAACCAGGATGTCGTCCATGTAGACGATGACGACTTCCTTAGCGATGAGGTCGCGAAGGATGTGGTTTATCATCATTTGGAACGTGGCGGGGGAGTTTGTGAGTCCAAAGAACATGACGAGGGGTTCGAAGAGCCCCTGATTGGTGTGGAAGGCTGCCTTCCACTCATCTCCTTCCTTCATGCGTACGTTGTTGTAGCCCCATCGAATGTCCATTTTCGAGTAGAATTTGGCTCCTCGAAGCTTTTGAACGATTTCCTCAATGAGCAGGAAAGGGTATCAGTTCTTGATTGTGGCTTCATTGAGCTTGTGATAGTCCTGAACTGGACGGAGCTTTCCATCCTTCTTTTTGACGAAGAAGAACGGGGAGGTGAAAGGAGATTTAGATGGGCAAATGCGGCCCATGGAGAGGTTTTCTTCCAAAAAGGCATCAAGCTCTTTTTGTTCTTTTAAGGAGAGTGGGTAGGTTTTGCAGTCGACCTTGTGGTCGCTGGGTTTTAACTCAATCGTGTGGTCCCAAGGTCGTCGAGGTGGTAGCTTGTCGAACGATTCTTTGGCGAAGACATCACAGAATTCGTGATATTCAGCCAGGACTACTTGTTCGAAGGGAATCTCTTGTTTCCCTTGGTTGGCGGCGGCAGCAAGGTCTGTTGCCATGGTTGCGATATATTTGTTTTCAACTTGGAAAACGCGGTCTTCTGCTTCCATGTCGTCATATTTCCACAAAGGTGTGGTTTCCGGGGCGAAGCTGAGTTCCTTCGTCTGCCAGTCAATGCGGGGGTTGTATTGGCATTGCCAGTCAATGCGGGGGTTGTATTGGCATAGCCAGTCAAATCCTAGGAAAACCGCCTGAGAGGATAGGCGTGTCACTGAGAAGGGGATAGCGGATTGGTGGTCTCCGATAGCCACTTTCAGGTCTACGTAATGCATGATTGATCCTTCGGTGTTGGTGGTCCCGTCGGCATTGTAGACTGGTATAGCCCAAGGGAGTGGTTTTTGTTTGAGTTCGTGTTCTCGTATGAAGTCGATGTCGATAGCGGAGGCCATACACCCTGAGTCTATAAGTGCGACCGCTTGGATCTCCTTGCCTGAGTTGGTCCCGAGGGTAATGTGTATCTCAAAGGTGTTAGGAGATGGTTTCTTGGTTCGATATTGGGGTTTCTGAGTTAACTCAAGTAGCATGAACTCGGCAGCGTCGTGTGTTGCATTCCGGAGGTCCACGATTAGCTCAGCATTGACCTCGGATAGTCGGGTGTCATGGACGAACGCTCGTAAATGAGTGATGAGTCGTTCGTCAGGGGTGTCATTGGCGATTTGCTTGATCCACTGAGTGGACCAAGGTTTGATGGTGGATTTCCATCCGTAATCCTTTCTTGTAAGGATCGTATGCGGTGGATCCATTTCCTTTCTACTTACAACCTGGGTCTTTGTCTGCCATTTGATTGCATGTTCCCCGGATGGAACAGAGGCTGTAATGCCCAGAGGGGGCAAAGGTACATTTGGCTGTTGCGTAGCCGGCAAACTAGGACCTGGGCTGCTTTCGCAGTTGTTGGAATCTGAGATCTGATCTATGTCCAGGAGAGAGAATTTGTTAGTAACACGATGAGGGGAATTAAGCACAGTTTTTGGTACTGCCGCGCCGTCCTTAGGCTTCATAGCCCGGGCGCCCCTGACCGTAACATTACAAGTACAAATCCTGACTGGTGACATACCTTGAGAATGAGGCGATCTCATTCCTCGTCCTCTTCAACAAAATCCATTTCGTCCGCTTCTCGAACTGCGGTTTCCAACTCTTCCAAGGTTGAGTATTCAATGTCGAGTCTGCGAACTTTGATGTTTTTTGATCCGGAGTTCTTTTGAGGGTGGGTGGCACATGGCCATGCGGATGTCTTGCCTTCTTTAGCACACCGGAAGCATGTTCCAGTCGCTCGTGCCTTGGACATGTCCATGGGAGCACCTCGGCCTTCAAAGACACCTATTGTCTCTGGGGTCGCGGTGTGAGGTTCGACGAAACGAGTAGGGAATTTGACCTTTGGTCGGGGAGTGTCCAGATGTAGGCCTTTCTTTCTTTCCGCGATTTCCGTTAGCAACTGTCCGGTGGCCGTTAGGTGTCTGCACCACTCGGAGTAACTGCCAATGTATTTGGTGGTCATGTCCATGTCTGATCGTTCGACCTGTTTGACAAGCGCATTGCGAGCGTTTGTTCGTAGGAGTCATACAAGTTGCCGTCCATTGGAGATCTCGGACCATTCGGCTTTCATAATGAGATTTTGTTGCTTATTGAGGAAATCTTCGACCGTCATTGATCCTTGTTTCAGATTGATCAGGTCGGTTTCGGCTCGGGCGGATTCATATACTGGTTTAAAACTGGGGTCGACAAAGGTTTGAAAGAATGCACACGCGGTGTAGTCGTTGTAGTCAATATTGCGGTCTATGAGGAGGGTGGCGAAATCTTCGGCTGGTCCTTCAGCGCAAAAGCCCAGGAACATCTTGATTTCTTCGGCATCGGTGACCGGTCGTTCGAATCCCAATAGATAGAGCTTGAACTTGGCTCTCCATTTGGTATAGTCTTCCAGTTTACCGGTGAATGGTGGGGGTTTCTCAATGTATGACTTGCCGAGCTTGATTACAGTTGGCTCGTTGTTGACGTCAGGCGCTTTGTCCTTCTTTTTTGATGAGCTGCTTGGTATGGTTGGAGGCGTGACGGTATGGGATCCATATTGTGCCACGTGTTGGGTATATTCGGCATATTGATTTTGGAATTCCGCGAAGGTTGTAGCCATGGGCCATGTACGGAATAGAGGAGCCGAGGGATCGGAGGTAGAGGGGGGTTCAGTTGCCATGACTTGTGGAGTGTCGCTTTGCGTGGAAGCGCGACTAATGACGGGTGGTGGATAAGGATAGCCAACTGGAGTGGTTCGGTCTCCAGAAGACAGGTGTGGTGGTCTGCGTGGTACACATGGGGTATGTCGAGGTGTGGGATTGTCCAAAATGTTGGGCGAAAATAAAACTGGATTCTACTGTAAAGAAACTTTTTCCTCACTCGTAAACCTTATCCTCATAAATCTCGGCCTCTGTGAACAAAAGTATTACTTCCTGGATACTTTACATGGATTGTATCGAAGTTCTTTCTGGTGTCATTGGAGTTGTTGGCTGGCTTGATAACGTCGATAGGTAATGAGGAATGTGCGAAGCTGAGTAGCTCGTCGTTTGTTGACACGACGCGTAATCCCAGCCAAAATTCCTTGTTGATGTCGTTGGTGGGGATGAGGATCGGATGTCGCTGTAAAAAGCAGACAGTGCGGACAGTGATGGTAATCTGGTCGAACGCGGATAGAGCGAGCCGTGATTTTTTATGAAGAGGCGGGGAGATTCTGCCAGGTGACGCGAATGGGGTTTCCTGAACTTCCGTGACGGGGTCAAGAATGGGTTTGGAGAGTGAGAGGAGAGAGAGCGGCACGGAGGTATTGGTCAGAGTAATCGGGTTTGTTGATGACTGTCTCTTCATCAGAGTGTAACGAATCTTCGTAGACAGTTTGCTTATCTTCGGATGGATCCTCTACATCTGTCGTGGAGCGTAGGGGTTGGAGAGAAAGGGGCGACTGCGGCGCTGGCACTACGGCGACGGGCTCGACAGCAAGGATTCGGTATGCGAGTTGAAGGTAGGTGAGGATAAAGACCAAGGTAAGGCCTTCTAGGAGCGTGCAGGTGGAACGGACCAAGTCCAAGGTGGATGACAAATAATCCAGCGTACGATTTTCCGGATCAAGCTGATGATTAGGAAAAACAAGGCGATCACTTTCTCGATGGCTCGGTATATACGCCTGGCGTAAACCGTTAATGCCAGTGATGGAAGTCGAAAGACTTGCTGCTGTCGATTTGTACGGCGAGGACACTCTGCTGCCAGCGCAATAACTCAGCGACTCAGACAGCCAGAGGGCAGGACGTGAAGCAGGGAGGAGAGGTGTCAGCGAAGCGTTGATCGAGCGGTATAGCGAAGGTGCGAGCAATGACGAAGGTTGGGGTAGAAGTCGGTTGATGAGGAAGGGATAGGTGGTCGACGAGGTATGAGCGATGCGATGAGCGAGGCGTGAACGATGGCGACGTCGGATGGGCAAGGTAGGAGGGTTACTTTCGGTTTTATATCAGGACTCGATGAAAGGTCCTAGGTTGCCCTAAGGTTACTCGCAAAGACAATGAATAAACCGAAAGTAAGGAGCTCCTACAATGAGCATCTGCCTTATATACATGAGTACATGGTCCGTGCACTAGGTATAGGGCAGGCAGGATCTCCTACTATGGTAATAGTCCGTGGAACGACGATAGAACGTCGTGGAACAATATCTACATGTGATATGGATGAGTAAGAAGTCACATGAGAGTGTAGTTATGAGGAAGCGAAAAAGATCATGACAACCGTCTTCATGTATATAAAGGGCATGCTCATTGTAGGAGCTCCTTACTTTCGGTTTATTCATTGTCTTTGCGAGTAACCTTAGGGCAACCTAGAACCTTTCATCGAGTCCTGATATAAAACCAAAAGTAACCTCCTACCTTGCCCGCCCGATGTTGCCGTTGTTTGAACCTCGCTCTTTGTGTCGTCAACACCTCGTTGACCACCTACCCCCCCTATCTTACCAACATCTTCTCTGACTCTCGTCGTCGCTTGCATCTGCAGCTGTACTGTGCTGGTCAATGCCTCGTCGACACCCCTACCCTCCCTGCTTCACGTCAAGCCCTCTGGCTGTCTGAGTCACTGAGTTATCGCACTGGCAGCAGAGCGTCCTTGCCATACAAACTGATGGCAAAGGATCATCGTACTCCCATCACCAGCCCTAATGGTTTACGCCAGGCGTATATATTGAAACAACTCAAATATAAAGAAGCAAAGAGTAGAGTTGAATGACCACTTTGGTCCTTAGAGCAGTAAGCTTGTGAGGAAATCTCCAAGACTTCAAAGCTGGGGACTCCAGCCTCGAAGCCCGGGGGTTTATATACTATTCTACTGTTTGTACATGTTTGTGTAAATACCATAAAGAGACATCATACCATGATAAGAAGAAAATACATGATTGGTGGATAAGAAAGCATGAGTCATAAAGAAGCGTGTCCGTGAGAGAAAGAAGTAGAGAAGCATGCCTCGTGTGATGGGCATGTTGGACATGAGGTGTGACGTCATCATGACATCATAGATAAGAGATAAGGGTCTAGCCCTTGGACATGTGACAAGTCACGTGACTTGTGGTCTAGACTGCTGATGTAAGCAGTCACGTGATATATTATGGTGGAAAACGTCTAAGTCCCAATGGCCTTGTGCCAACAGGGGTTTTCCTTATATAAAAGGTCAGGAGTTCGACTCCTGACATGCGCGAGTTTTAAATAGAGAAAAGAGCGTTCGTAACATATATCATGCCATCGAGAGAGTCCTCGCTCTTTTCTTTCTACAGCTCAGCTTGTTATGAAAGATCGTAATCTGGATTATTTCCAATCTGCCCTGGACCTGGTCCAACACACCTGCATGATTCTAGAAGGACTTGTACTAGTCTTTCTCCTCACCTACCTCCAACTCGCCTTTTGTATCATCACTGTCGAGCCTGTTGCCTTCATGCCAGAGCCGCAGCAGCCCCTTCCACTCCAACCCCTATGCTTCATGACAGACGTAGAGGAGTTCCCAGACGACGAGCAAACTGTCTACAAAGCCTCGTTACACTTGGACAAAGAGACAGATGTCAAAGACCCCGAACTACCAGTTCAAAACCAATACATCCTTGCCGCTCTCTCCCCTGTCGCGCTCATGCCCGCCCCCAGGCATCGTGGACCTGGCAACCCAGTTCACACCACTTGGCAGAATCAATCTGCTACCCAGTAAAAAATCATGGCTCGCTCCAAGCGTAGTAGACCCGATTATCATCACTGTCCGGAGTATCTGCTACTTACAGTGACATCCGATTCTCATCCCCACCAACAACATCAACGAGGGATACTTGTGGGAATTACACACTGCTACAACAAACGACGAGCTCATCTGCTTCACACGTTCCTCATCACCTATTGATGTTATAAGGCAGGACAACCCTTACAGCGCCATCAACGTGAACTTCGATACAATCCTACCCCGGTATCCAGAAGTTAAAACTTTTGTTCACAGAAGCCACAATAAACGAGGATAAGGGATAGAGTGAAGAAAAGTTCTGTTTTTTATAGCTGCTATATTTCTCTGCCCAACATTTCGAATGATCCTGCACCCCGACATTCCCCGTGCGTTCCCCGAAGACTGCTGCACCTGTCTGCTGGAGACCAAACCACTCCAGTTGCTTATCCTTACCCACCTCCCAACATTAGTCACACTTCCTCACGAAGCGACACAAGGCCGACAATGGCAATCAAAGCAGGACCCTCTACCTCCAATCCTGTGGCCATGCGCCAACCACCCACAAAAGAGCTCCGGCTCCAAGAACATCAAAGTCTGCAGACTCGACGTTGAATACTCTACCCTAGAAGAGTTGGAAACCGCAGTACGAGATGCAGATGAGATGGATTTTGGCGAAGAGGACGAGGATTGAGATTGCCTCGCCCTCAAGGTACGTCCCCAGTTAGAATTTGTACTTGTAATGTTACGGTCAAGGGTGCCCGGGCAGATAAGCCTAAGAACAGCGCGGCAGTACCAGAAACTGTGCTTAATTCCCCTCGTGTTACTAACAAATTCTCTCTCCTTGATGTAGAAGAGATCTTAGACTGCGAAAGCAGTCATGGTCCTAGTTTGCCGGCCACGCAAGAGCCAAATGTACCTTCACCCCCATTGGGCGTTACAGCTGTCAGGACGTCCGGGTCCCATGCAGTCAAGAGGCAGACAAAGACCAAGACTGTGAGTAGAAAGGAAATGACTCCGCCCCAAATGATCCTCACAAGGAAAGATCATGGATGGAAGTCCACATTCAAGCCTTGGTCCACAGAATGGATCAAGCAAATTGCAAACGACACCCCTGACGATTGACTCATCTCTCATTTACGAGCTTTCATCCACGACATCCGCCTTTCGGAGGTCAACGCTGAGCTAATCGCAGACCTTCGAAATGCATCTCATGATGCCGCCAAATTCATGCTTCTCGAACTCACTCAGAAGCCTCGGTATCGAATGAAGAAGCCATCTCCCAATGCTTTCGAAGTACCCATCGTACTCGGAACCAACTCTGGGAAAGCAGTTGAGGCAATCGCCTTAATTGACTCCGGATGCATGGCATCAGCAATCGATATCGACTTCATACGAGAACACGAATTCAAACAAAAACCACTACCTAGGGCCATACTGGTCTATAACGCAAATGGAACCGCCAATACTGAAGATGCAATCATGCACTACGTGGACCTTAAAGTGGCTATCGGAGACCACCAATCCGCTATCCCCTTCTCGGTCACACGTCTATCATCGCAAGTGGTCTTCCTCAGATTTGACTGGTTACGCCAGTACAACCCGCGTATCGACTGGCAGACTAAGGAAATCAATTTCGCGCCGGAAACCATGCCCCTGTGGGAGTACGATGATGCTGAACCTGAAGACTGAGTCTTCCAGATCGAAAATAAATATATTGCCACGTTAGCAACCAACCTCGCTGCTGCTGCCAATCAGGAAAAACAAGACATTCCCTTCGAACAAGTAGTCTCCGCCGAATACCACGAGTTTCGTGACGTATTCGCCAAGGAGTCATTTGACAAACTACCTCCTCAACGTCCCTGGGACCACGCGATCGAACTTAAACCCAGCAATCACAAGGTCAACTGCAAAACGTACCCACTCTCATTGAAGGAACAAAAGGAACTTGACACGTTCCTTGAAGAGAACCTCTCCACCAGTCGTATCCGACCCTCCAAATCTCCGTTTGCCTTGCCCTTCTTCTTCATCAAAAAGAAAGACGGCAAACTCCGGCCAGTCCAGGACTACCAAAAGCTCAATGAAGCAACGATCAAGAATCGTTACCCTCTTCCGCTCATCGAAGAGATCGTCCAGAAGCTTCGCAGAGCCAAATACTACTCAAAAATGAACATCCACTGGGGTTACAACAACGTCCGCATGAAGGATGGAGATGAATGAAAGGCCGCATTCTGCACTAATCAGGGTCTTTTCGAGCCATTAGTCATGTTCTTCAGTTTGACCAATTCCCTGGCTATGTTCCAGACCATGATGAACCATATCCTTTGCAATCTCATCGCTAAGGAGGTAGTCATCGTCTACATGGATGACATCCTGGTATTCACCAAGACTCTCGACGAACGCCGCCATGTTGTTCGAGAAGTGTTATCTAGACTTCGTGAGCACAAGTTATCACTCAAACACACCAAGTGCGAATTCGAAACTACCACCACCAAATATCTCGGACTCGTTGTGTCCGACGGAACTATTGCCACTGACCCAACCAAAGTCGACGCCATCCGTACTTGGCCGGCACCCTCTTCCCGAACTCAGGTCCGCTCCTTCCTGGGTTTCCTCAACTTCTTCCGTCGATTCATCAAAGACTTCGTGGCTATCACTAAACCACTTAATCGCCTTACCAGCGAAAAGAACCCCTTCGAGTGGGACGCCGCCTGTCAAACATCTTTCAACACTCTCCGGGATGCGCTCATAAACGCACCCATACTTTCCCTTGCCACTGACTTCGACCCTTTCCAGATTGAGACCGACGGTTCAGGCATAGGACTTGGAGCCATTCTGTCACAACATCAGAACGGGCTCTGGCATCCGATTGCATATCTGTCGCAGTCCCTTTCTGACACAGAACGGAATTACCATGCTGCCAACTTGGAATTCGCTGCCATTATCGAAGCCATCACCTCATGGCGCCAATATTTATTGGACGCACATGTCCCCTTCAAGATCCTCACGGATCATCAAAACCTCACCTATTTCGCTGTCCCGCAGGACCTCTCCCGCCACCAAGCTCACTGGAATCAGATCATGCAGGAGTTCCACTATACTCTTGTTCATTGTTCCAGAAAAACAAATCCTGCCGACCCTCTGTCCCGGAGGTCAGACTTTGAAAAGGGGGTGAAGGACGACAATAAAAGCATCACTATTTTTCCTTCTATTTTACAGCAGAATAATATGTCAATGGCTGTGGAGAACATGCCAACATCCGACCAGGATTTCATTTCATTTTCCATAGACGTTAACGCACTTCCTATTTCCAATACAGACATTTATTCGAATGCTATAGACATGCAAATGCTAATGGTGATGCGTGTAGCCGAACAATCTCTTTCTTCATATTCTATTATAATGCAAAAAATCAAGGACTTACAACATTTAAAGGACTCTAAAGTAGTACGAGCATTTGCTCAAAACGATACCCGTTTCTCCATTCATGATTTACT
>JBBPMJ010000351.1:0-16753 GCA_038090255.1 Austroboletus niveus
TGGCTTTCGATTGGCAGAAGCACTGTAAAAAAAAATAGTATATGTACACAGTATTAGTCACAGCATACCCAGGCAATTATCTTGTTGTCTTCATTGAGGACACTCAAGATTTCCCCTTTGAGATACTTGGAGTGCTGATGATTCTTGTTGCATGTAGTTGCCTTGTTGTATACCTTGAACATACTATCAAGGGAACAACAGATCGCTATGAAGTTGTTAGTAATGCTGTACAAAGAAAAAATAGCATTACCTGTCAGTGATCGCATGTAGGATTGTGACTTGCATTCTCTTGCATATGAGACAAAGTCAAGATACACCTCTGAGATGACTTCAGCAGATATGCAATAAGCATCATACCCTTTGAAATCATCAAATGCCAAAAATTGTGGAAATTTAGGGCTCTTTTCATTGCTGCCAAAGTATGATGTGAGCATAACAGGTCTCTTTGACTTTTTTTTGATCTCGTGCAAATATTTGACCCATCATTCATAGTATTCATATAGGCTAAGTTCTATTTGAAGGTCAGTAACATGTCATCAATAATAATAATAATTTGAATATACACATTTGAACTGTTCCGAGAGTCCACCTGAAGTTGAGGATGGGCAGAGTTCAATGATAAGATCAAATAGCTCCTACATCAGCCCACATCAGTGTAAAAAATAGGAATTCTGCCTGTCAATCCCTCATATCAGCAGGTACACATAATTCATAGGCATGTATGAACTTTCATAGGACACTCCAGTGCTTTCATTCTTTCCAGTAAGTGTTGCTCATCACAGCGCAGCAGTACTGAGATTCATTTGACCCACTGCCGGTTGTTTTATGGGACTGACAACTTCTTTCAGCCTTCTTCTTCAACTTGCAGGCATTGCACTGCAACTGCAAGCCAATCGCAACCTCGTCTTGAAACATCCCATGCAATTCATGGGCTCCAGGGCCAGTTCAGCCCTCCCAGGTGATGTCCACACTAGAGCAGATACTGCATCTCTGGGTTGATGTCCACAACTCTTGCATGCTTTTGAAGATGCAAATAGGCCAGTGGAGTGAAACGAGGCTTGTACAGTGGCACATCCAGGCCCAAAGGTGTGTTCATGCCACCCTTCTTCTGTGGCCATGTCTTATCCCAGATGAACAAGACATATTCAATGACATGCACCTCCTACTCAAGCTGAGACTGTAGGTGGGAGTACTTTCTGAATCCTGGTATGTTTCTCCAAATGTCTGCATGCTGTTTCATCTGATAGTAGGCTTTCAGCATGAACAGCCTCAAATTAGTAACCAACTGCTCACTGAGTCAATCCACTTGTCATGAAATATTCCATGATCCATCAGTGCCACCAGTGAGGGGTTTTGAAGGAGAGCAATTGCAACATTCAGCTCAAATACCAACATTAGAATGCAAATAGGAAGGATTAGTGAGAAGGACAGTAGCACAACAATGGCCTGAGTATTTGAAGTCTTTTATATCATATTCATACCCCCTCTCTTCACTTTGTCACCATCATTGCCCGTGTGCACCACAAAGTTACTTCCATCCTGTACATTATTGAGCATGTCTTTTCCTAAGTCATCAGTATGTTTAAATTGTATTTTTGTTCATTTGTGATTCTACATGATCATGGTAGAACTATGGATTGACTGAGGCCAATGAAGTCAAGTCTGTTCAATCTAGCCTGGATGATACTATTCCTACATGCCTACAATTCAAGGAACAGAACTCGGAACAATGTTCTTCACCACTGGGTAATTATGTTAAAGTACAATCTCATGAGGAAGGCAGTCCAGATCTCATTGATCTTACAGCAATGTTGGGTAAGTCAAACTCACGCTCACATTCAGCATCCCTAGGGATATTCAAACCACATAACACAGAGTTGAATGCACTTGTGATGCAATGGCTCTATGTTGATACCATTTGAACAGCAATGAAATTGCCTTAGGATCACTGACAATACACCATGCAGATCTCACCACGACATTGCATGTGGGGTTCATTGCAAGGCTCAAACAGATGGGAAATAACCATGGGTTTCACACCTGCATAGTAAGCAGGATTTATAAAAATTCACATAGTATAGAAGAAATTGATCATACATTACTTCTCATGCACAAGGCGGCACAGGAACAAGGCAAGCATGAGATATGATGCAAGTCAAAGAAGAAGAAAAGAATAGCATAAGGAAAAAGGGATATTGAAATGGTACATATGGGCTGCTATTCTGTATTTTTTTTTTCCTTCACTGCTGTGGCAGGTCATTCTTGGCAAATGCTTGCATTTTGTATGATGAGTTCGAGTCCATGTCATGAAGAGTGTATGTATTATTAGCAATAACATCAGGTTAGTGTTTGTATTATTACTCTAGGTAGTACATCAAGTAAAGACCTTGTTGGTGCATCTCAAGGGCTTGAACTCCACACCTCCCACAGGTGACTCCTTGGGTGGATTTGATAGCCCTCAGAAGGCCACCCCTTTTGTAGCTTCTCAGCTCACCTCTGGCTCACAACCCCTTCAAATGACCAATCTGCCCCCCCATGCTTGTGTAAGCAGAAATCCCATATGATTGAGTGATGGTGCACCTGGGTTCTGGTTTGTGTGAAGTCAGGAGACAAGAGAGCATGAGCAAAAGATAATGAGAAAAAAAAGGAAAAGCAAAAAAAAAAAAGGAGAGACAGTACCATATCCATTTGGACTCTGTTAAAGCTCAGTGCTACACATCGCAAGTAGTCATAGTCATTGTTGGTGCTGAGGACTTGGATGGCATCAAGAAGAGTGCAGGAATAAAGCAAGAAAGACAGCCAAGACCATGTTTAATATGATAAGTTGGCAGTGTACTATTGTCACTATGGGACAACCATTAGCAGGATTAGCCAGAAATGTGGCACTATTCAAGTACATCACCAAAGTTGCACAAACAAGATATTTCCCAATTTGGTGTGATGAGTCAGCCTGTGTCTTGATGCAGCAATATGACTTATCAGGGCACTTTCACATGTGTAGCTGTGCAGACTCATAATCTTTCATTGACAATGATGTGGTATTCTTATCAGATAATTCCTCTGCATGCTGCGTTACTGTCATATCCCAAATTCTCGCTAAGTCCCCTCTGCTTCTCCATGTGCATTACTTCCACTATTCTGCTCCTATGTCCTCCGCTACTCTGTGTCCTTTACTTCTTGTGCTCATGTATGTTATGTTATGTTTCCCTTTGTTCTCTTCATAGTTAGTCTCCATTCATCACTGTGGTGCTCAGGGAAAGGCGCACAGCTCTGGCTGTGTGACTGACCAGCACAGCAGCAGTACTCTGTTTCCTCCATTGCTCTAATCCTGACTTTACTACATTCGGACTTCGACCTCTGTATATAAACCCGCTGTAATATGTCTTAGCCCCTCAGTTTGAATATCAACTTAGTTCCGTCCCCTGTCTCTCCTCCACCATTGAGCTTGTGAATGAGTTCTCTCGCTTGAGTCTTGATGACTCTCCTCTGACCTCTGGTCACTCCGTACCTCCGCTCTGCTCCCCTCGTAAATTAGGGACAATGGAACTGGACAAGGGTGCACCACATAAGGTGAAGCTG
Organism: Austroboletus niveus; assembly: GCA_038090255.1. NCBI lineage: Eukaryota > Fungi > Basidiomycota > Agaricomycetes > Boletales > Boletaceae > Austroboletus > Austroboletus niveus. Next base: position 3,580 of record JBBPMJ010000351.1, read on the forward strand.
AAGTCCCTATCCCCTCCAACCAACTCTGGCACTCCAGAGTTCGCTGCCCAACTCCTGACGGACCCATACTTAACAGTATATTCAAACTCAACTTGTCCGAGTTCTCATCCCTTCCCTCCAATAATCGACAATCACCCATGGTCACACATACCATGGTCACACGATCCTGATTGCGAATGCACTAGGCCTCAGACAACGAGCATGCTTTGGCCGCTCCCCCACTATACCATCTGTTATCATTTTTTGCCAGTTCATGTCATGGACCAGCTGTCATCGACGAGTTTCGCAGTTTCTCTGCCCATCAGACTTTCACTTCCACATCGCAGGCACCACGCCAACTGAGGTCTCCAACCCCAGGTGCTTGCATCAAAGAAGTCATTGACGAAGGTGACAAAACAGAGAGCTCCCACACCGAACAGCCTCTACCTGGTGGGTTCAACACACCATGGCACCGTCATCCTTCTCCGCATGATGATGAACCATCAGACTACAATTCCAATGGGTTTAACCTGGACGAACTCAACCTGCCAAATGATGATGATAATGACTATCCCGCTGGTGGTTCCTCAGGACCCGGCGATGACCCCGACCCTGGCGACGGACATGACAGTGACGAAGACGAAGACGAAAATGTTCCAGTCCCGCAGGACATGCTCATCAATTTGGCTGATGCCATCTGTGGACTGTCGCGTGCTAATTGCCATCCCGCCGAGTCCAGAAGCCAGTGGACCAAGGTTTGCGAGCCTGACCAGTTTGATGGCATGGAGCCTCGGAAACTCCATACATTCCTGGTTCAGTGTGAGCTGAATTTTCAAGACCGGCCTAGGGTCTTTAGGAGGGACCACATCAAAGTCACATTTGCGCAGTCTTATCTCAAGGGCATGGTCCTAGAATGGTTCGAACCCGACCTCCTCGGACCTTGAGAAACTCCACAGTGATATTCTCTCTGCCCTCCCATCTGACCCTCTTGCCATGATCCACATGACTGGATCTCCTGACCCTTCTTCCGACCCTGTATCTGACACTCCCTCTACTTCCTGCTGGACTGCAGATGCAGATGGTTACCTCTGTCTTGATGGCCACATGTATGTACCCGACATTGATGACCTCCATCTCCATGTTCTCCGTTTCAAGCACGATCATCCCCTCTCCGGTCATTTCAGTCAAAACCGCACTCTGAAACTAATCCGCCGTGAATACACCTGGCCAGGCATCTGTACCTTCATCAAAAAGTACGTATTCTTGTATACCGCCTGCGCTCACACAAAAGTTCTGAGACACAAGCCCTACGGGCTTCTTAAACAGCTCCCAATCCCTGAGAAGCCATGAAATTCCATATCTATGGATTTCATTGAGCAACTCCCAGGCTCCTCTGGTCACACCGCCATCCTCATTGTCATGGATCACCTATCCAAGCCATGTATCTTCATCCCGACAGATGACAAGGTGACTTTCCCGGAGTTGGCCAAACTCTTTTTATTCCATGTGTTCTCGAAGCACGGAGTACCATCCCACATCACCACCAACTGAGGTTCCGAGTTCATATCCCATTTCTTCTGTTCTCTTGGCAAGGCACTTGATATCTGCCTTCACTTTACCTCTGGGTATCACCCTGAGGGTGATGGACAGACTGAACGGATGAACCAGATACTGGAACAGTACCTCCACATTTATTGCAACTATCAGCAGGACAACTGGGCTGAACTCCTGCCCCTCACAGAGTTCGCCTATAACAATGCTCCAAATGCAACTACTGGCATCTCTCCATTCTTCGCTAACAAAGGTTACCACCCCAACATCTCTGTCCACCCCAAACATGATCTTACCTCTGTCCGCACCAGAGAATACTCGGTCAACCTTGACTCCCTCCATGAATTCCTCTGTGAATAAATAGCCACAGCACAAAAACAATACCAAGCATCCGCTGACGTGAAGTGATCTCTGGCCCCTGACTTTAAAGTCGGAGATCTGGTTTTTGTTAAAGCAAAGTATTTTAATTCGACTTGTCCATTTAAAAAGCTCTCTGAGAAGAATTTAGGTCTGTATCTGATAATCGCACAAGCTGGCTCCATCTCCTTCATGCTCCACCTTCCCAACTCTATGAAGTCCGTTCACCTGGTCTTCCACATCTCACAACTTGAACCTTCGGTCCACAATAGCATCTCCAATCGCGTCCAACCTCTGCCTTCTCTGGTTGAGGTTGATGGCGAACCCAAGTATGAGATCTCCAAGATCCTCAACTCCAAGATAGACTGTCGGCAAAAGACTTGCAAGATACTCTACCTAGTCTGTTGGTCCAGCTATGAAGGTATCGATGAAGAAACATCCTGGTTACTTGCGACGGAATTAGATCATGCCTCAGAACTTGTTGCAGAGTTCCATCTCCGGTATCCAGATAAGCCTGGTTTCCATATACCTTGATTCCATTTTCCTCTGCTTACATAGATTTCTCTCTGTCTCAGTTTCCTCTTTTAGTAGTTCTGACAAAATCTCCGCTATATTTCCTTTCTCCATTTCACTCCGTCTCATTTTCATTGATCATATCACATTAAGAAAAAGAAAAGAAAACATTATACAAACAAAAGAAAACTACAAATACAATGTACTTAAGGCCTTACTGCCCGCCCATCTCCATGTCCTCTCCTTCGGCATCCACCTCATCTCTGGCACCACTCTTCTCTGCCTTGGTCCTTTTATTCTCTGTCTGGACCTTCACCTCTTCCTCTGACTCCTCTGACTCCACCACCTCCACCTGTGTTCCCTTGAACACACAGTTCTTCATTTTCCACCACATCACCGACACCTCCCCCTCATACCCCAGGTTGTGCACAGCCTGCATGATGTTCTGCAGCTGCATGCGCTAGTTTTCCTGGTTGCACTGGTGATGCGCTGCTTCTTCCTCCTGCTTCCTGGTGTCTCAGTGCTGGACCTGGACCAGGTCCCGGATGGCCTTGGTGACTTCCATCATTGCACTGGCAAGTTCCGTCCATGGCCCGTCTGTGAGCCGCTCGTCCTCCATCTCTGTCTTTGCCTTCTTCTTTGACCCCATCACCTCCGGGCCCACCTTCTGCTTCCTCGGCATCGGCTTCTCCATGACCTCGACCTCATCGTCTTTGTCCATTGGCCGCTCACATCACTGCTTGATGCCGACGCATGCCACGCACAATGACGCCTTCCTTCCCGGCGCCAGCACGCACTCAATGTTGAGGCAGCAGCACTGGTAGCATGTGTCCAGCACATGGTTGATCCACAGCTCAGTCGCCTTCTCCTTCCTCTTGCCCTTTTGGTGGGGCTTGGGCAGCCCGACCGGCGGCGTCTGCTCATCCTGTCGGGTTGTTAGCTAAATCCGTCTCTGTGGAGATGCACTCAACCCCGCATCCGCATCTGTTGCCTCTGACACCTTCTCCGCCATGACCTTCTTCATGCGATGCCTCGTGGCTTCCTCCTCCTCACATTTGCGACACTCGGCCTCTTCCGCCTCATGCCATGCCCGCTCTTCCTCCTCCCGACACTTATGCACCTCTTCCTCGCACTTTCATGCCTCCTCTTCCGCCCATTAGTGCTCCTCTTCCTTCCATGCCTTCACGTGTCATCGTCGTCATTGTCCTCCGCGAGACATGCATCGGCCCACATGCGGATGTCAGTGATGTCATTGGGTATAGAAGACATGGGAAAGAAAGTTAGAGAGTCAAAGCACACAAACCCTGCCTTATATGGCCCCCATCAGCAATTTCCGACTCCACTCCACAATAACTTAGACGACGCTTTGCCATCCACTCCGCATGCACCCTCATGTCACTTATCCAATCCGTCACATTTTCACTTACCACACGGACGGACCTAGCTGTCGCTTTGGCCTTCAGAGGTTCAGGCCTAAGAGGGGGATACTGTCATATCCCAAATTCTGTATATAAACCCACTGTAATATGTCTTAGCCCCTCAGTTTGATTATCAACTTAGTTCTGTCCCCTGTCTCTCTTCTGCCATTGAGCTTGTGAATGAGTTCTCTCGCTTGAGTCTTGATGACTCTCCTCTGACCTCTGGTCACTCCGTACCTCCGCTCTGCTCCCCTCGTAAATTAGGGACAAAGGAACTGAACAAGGGCGCACCACATAAGGTGAAGCCAAAGTCCCTACCCCCTCCAATCAACTCCAGTGCTCTGGAGTTCGCTGCCCAATCTCCGACGGACCCATACTTAACAGTTACAACATAGTTATCTACTCGTCCATTCACCCCTCTATAATGTGATATATTCTGTTTAACATGGTACATAGAACTAATTTTGCAAAGTCAACAGCTCATACATAGTGCTCATGGGGCCCCATAGCCCTCTTCAATATATATGTTGTTGACTTTCTCCTCCTCCAGGTCATTGTTGCTGATCCCACCATTGTTATTGTCATCAGTTGCAGGCTTTGAGTCTTCATCAAGTGACTTTTTGATGACAGATCCTTCCTCATTCTCACCAGTATCAACATCTGTTCTCACATGTTGGTAAATTTTTAGCCACATATATCTTGTGAACAATAGTGATGTTTCATTTGTCATCTCTACTGGGTTTGGTATAATAGAGACCTGGTATGTTATTGTTACGATTTGTTGAACCCCTCTTTTCTTTTTCTTACATTTACTCATCAGATATATCAAAGGATCTTGACCCTCACTATTCAAGCCCTTTTCTTCTACTGTTGCCATTCCATTACCACTTACTTATTTAGTGTAATTTATCCACAGTTATATTACCAACCTTTATCTGATGCCATACATCTGCTCCACAGTGACTCAGCTTCTTCATGATTCCATCGCTTTCTATCGCTAACTCACTTTCTTCCTTTACCTACCCTTAACCATTTGGCTTGTGTATATAAACCCTCGATATTCTGGTGTATTTGCTATCTTAGACCTCCTGCAATCTACCTAGTATCTTGGATTGCCCTCAGTCCCTCAGTCCTCATTCTACTGTTGAGTGGATGCTCCCTTCATACCCTTTGATCCATTGCCAGTCTTGTGACATCTCTAGACCCATTGATCACTCGATCCTCAATGGTCCCAGAATCTCTGCCAAGAAAGACCCTTGAGTGGACCCCATTTGACCTGTCATTAGTCCTATAGCAGCCTTAGCCTCCCTGTCAAGGAACCCCCTTGTCAGGCCCCTTGTCCTGTTGCTGTATAGCAACAGCAAGCCCTCGAACTTCTGCAGGCCTATGCTAGACCATGTCGAGCATAACAGTTATGATGTGTGTTCTTGAATATTCACAGTTCAACTTAGTGGCCTTTTTTCAGTGCTGGGTGCATTTACGATGCCAATAACACATTGACCACATATCCCAAGTACAAGTTCTTGCAGTTGGGCACACCTGTCTGTTACAAGTCTGGTGGACTTATACAAATACATCTCTGAGGCCCCACTATAGATGATGTTTCCATTCAACTATACTTTAGATGATGCTATAACAATTCCAATCATCTCTGACAATGATTTCCCCTGGTGATATTTTGTACCTCATTGCAGACCCTTTCTCACTGATTTCATTCTTCTGAGATCTAGTTTTCCAATCTCCTCCTTGTCTTATATGGGCCATGTGCATTCACTTACTATTGTTTCATTGTCTTTTTCCCTTTAGTTTATGGAGTTATACTTCTTTCCTATTGGCTACTTGGAAATGTATAACTAGTTGCTAGTTACTTGTGTTCTCTAGCTAAATCTGTGCAATTATATGTAGTATTTAATCTCTCCTGCCTGAGTATCAAGCCTCAGCAGAGTAACTGCATCACCAGACCTCTATAGGACCTTGTTACACCTCTGAGGAGATACTGGATTGAGACTAGATGTTGCACATGCATAACAAAAGATTTAGCTCTTTAATCCCTCTTGCTATCATGCAAAGGAACTCCTAACAAGCTGCCCAACATTTCATATGGACTAAGGCATGAACAGCCCTCCTAAAAGATTGAAGAAACTTGGGAAGAATGACAGAAACATCGCAGGTTGAAAAGAGTATCTAGAACCCTTTATCAAAACCAGCATTACTTTGACACTCCACCACCACAAAGAACATCTCTTATCACTGCTGGCAACACCCCCACACAGGAACCTCTTCCCCTTCTGGAGCAAGAAGAGAATATGTTGGAATTAAAAGCCAGACTGCTGAATGAATTCAGTGGGGAACCCACTGATGCCAAATATTGACCATGAATGCCACAAAGTATGACAATATCAAAAAAATCTACACTACCTTGAACTGAATGTCCAAAGGAAGAGGAAAAGCCTATGCAGAAGTAGCATACGAGAAAATTGACAATGGGAAAATTCTGCCTGACTCACTTATGTGAAAAGATTTCAAAATAGAATTCCTTGTTGCCTTTTCTGACAAAGAAACTTCCACTGATGCTTGAAGAAAGTTAGGAATGATAAAGATGAAAGGAAAAGGACTTGACTCCATTAATCAATACAACACTGACTTTTATCTCCTCATGGTCAAATCCCAGATTAAAGATGACAAAGCTCTGATTGAGGACTATATAAGGGGACTAGATCCTGCTATCACAGAATGAATCATTGGAATGGAAAAAGAGCCTAAAACAATTAAAGACTGGATCGACAAAGTCTCAGCCTTTGCTTGACAACAAGATCAGATCAGGGATACCCAGTCTGAATACAACTACAGAGAAAATCGGAGATGTGATGCAATGGATGTGGATGCAGTCCAGATTAGCCTAGGAAGAAGAATGCTATCACCAGAGGAACAAGCCCAACACATCAGGGAAAATAGATGTTTCATCTGCCACAAAGTAGGGTGTTCTACCAGAAACCATCCCCAAAACAAAGCTCCACCACCCTGTCCCAAGAGAAATGGAAAAGGAATAGGGTAAATCAACAACAGGGATCTCCATGTGGCCATATGGAGCATAGTCTTCAGGGAATAGAGTCCAATAGAATTCTAAGGGAAGTTCATCTTTGGGTTCTCATTCCGATGAAAGAGTTGTAAAATGTTCCAATATTTCCAAGATTCCAGAACCTTCAGACTGTGGGAAGATATCTCAGAAGTGTCAGAATCATGGGAACCAATTCTGGAACCTTTGAAATCACTGGAATCATGCTTACTTGTAACAGGAATACATAAAGAAACTCAAAACCTGAAAGAAAGTGGAATGAAAGGAAGTGTTGTGAGTTTTGAAAGAATGTTTCAATGAAGAAAGTGACAATGAAACAATAGCCAAAGTTGAAATGAAAGACCCAAGTTATAAGAATTTTTAAAAAGAAAACATGAAGCAGCTAAGTGCTTCCCACAGTTGACCTCTTTACTAGTATCTAGGGATCAGAAATCAATTCTTATTCTCCAATATCACTTGAATACAGCAAAGGTCAACATGCTGAAACAACTGCCCTGATCAACTGCAGAGCTTTAGGGTCCTTCATTAATCTTGACTTTGCTCACCAAAACAAACTTCCTCTTGAACAAATTCCCAGACCAATTCAAGCCATCAATGCAGATGAAACCTCTAATCAAGCAGGCCTTATAAGATATCAAACCACTATCTCCTTCCTTATTGGAAACCACTGAAGGATCCAGAAGTTTCACTTGCTTCCTGCCAGTAAGGAAAATGTCATCCTTGGGATGAACTGGCTTTGGATGCAGAACCCAGAAATAGACTGGACCACTGGAAGGATAACCATCAGAACAAAGTGGATCACCCCTCATAGGTTAAACCTTATGAAGGAAGATGAAAGAAAATATCTAATCAGATACTTACAAAAAGATCCTGATTTAGAAATTCTCCACAACCTCCAAACCCACTATAATACCAAAGAAGAATACATCATGAAAACTACCCTGTCCACAGAAATTGAAATGAACAAAGAAAAAGAAAAGAAGGATCTATCAAAATGTTATCAACAGTTTAAAGACATCTTTGAGGAAAATGTACTCCCTCCATCACGATTCTATGATCAAACAATACATCTAGAGATGGGTTCCTCCCATAACAAGCCAAACCCTACCCTCTCTCTCTCCCAGAAAAATAGGCATGCAGGAAGTTTGTTGATGAAAACTTAGCAAATGAAAGAATAAAGCCATTTCAATCCCCCCAGACAGCTCCTTTCTTTTTTGTAGATAAAAATAATGGAAAACTATGTTCCTGCCAAGACTATTGATACCTAAATGAGCACACAGTAAAGAATGCCTACCCTCTGCCAAATATTCAGACCATCACAGAACAAATTGGAGAATTGTCTATTTGTACCAAATTAGACATTCAATGAGGATATCACAACATTCAGATAGTCCCTGAAGATCAATGGAAGGCAGCATTCATTACTCCATTCAGATTGTTTGAATCAATGATTGTGTTCTTTGAACTGTGTAACTCCCCACCTACCTTCCAAGCATTCATGAATAACATCTTTTCTGACTACATTGCCAAAGGATGGCTCATTATCAACATGGATGATCTTGTGATCCACTTCTTTAAATAAAAACTGCATGAGGAAAGAAGGTGAAAGTACTGGAAAGATTGCAGACTCAAGGGCTAAGATGCAAACCCCAGAATGTACTTTCAACCAGGATTCCATGGACTATCTAGGAATTACTGTTCAACCAGGACTTATTGCCATGGATAAGGGAAAACTAAAAGTGATTGATAAATGGTCACCTTCAATCTCTGTAAAAGCAGTTCAGTCCTTCCTGGGATTCTGTAACTTCTACTGAAGATTCATCCCTAACTTTGCCCAAAAGGTAAATCCCCTAAACCTCCTTACCCACAAAACAATCAGCTGGAACTAGGGGGAATCACAATAACAAGATTTTGAAGAAATGAAGCACATCTTTTTCTCTGTCCCAGTTCTGGCCCAGCCCAATTCCAACAAATCCTTTTATGTCATGACTGACAGCAACCAGAGGAGTTCTCATGCAGAAAGACTTGAATAAGGAACTACATCACTTCACCTATTGGATATGATGAAAAAACACCAGGTTTACTTCCCGGAAAGTAGAAGATAAAGGAACCTTTCAAAATTGAACAAATACTATCCCCAGTATCCTATCAGCTCCGCTTATCCCCGACATGGAAGATCCATGATATATTCCATGTGGCTCTCTTTTCTCCATTTAAGGAAACCCAGGAACACGGAATTGAATATGTAAATCCTCCATTAGAGTTAATAAGTGGAGAAGAGGAATGGGAAGTTGACAAGATCATTACTCATTGGTTGCTGCACAGGATGCAACAGGTCACTTTTGGGTGGAGTTGATTGGGGCATGAAAAATTGATTGATTGGTTGTACTGGTTCTGAGGCATGATCATGTGCCAACACCATGCTGGCATGCTGGAACTGCTGCCATTACCACAAAGCAAAGAGTTGCCTCCCAATCTCCTTTTGGCAAATGATGCCCTATATGATATCCATCATCATGCCTGTCAAATTCTCTACCAGGAGCAGTCTGATCCCATTCAACTGCAATTTCAGCTTAATATCATTGAGGGAGAAGCACTCCCACTTCTCAGAGCTATTCATCAAGATTTCTCATTTGCAGAGAACTGGGGGTACATGAGATGATGATTCAATTTGAGGAGTTGGCTTGCTCTATATCAGGTCACCTTCAGACCATGCAAAATCAGTAAGTTTTGTTATTATTTTACTATCTGCATGCTATCAACCATCTGCAGGGCAGATAACAATGTTTGGAAGCCACAACCCATTAGAGTTGTGCACATTGGGAGATGAGGTCGACCTGGAAAAGATGATGAACTCATTGCTCAATTCAAATCTGCACATCCAAAATCTGATCTATGTTATGTGATGGGGCATCTGTGCTCTTTAGGTCACCATGTCCAATATTGCCAAGTCATCAAATTTCTTTGTTGAGTTAATCGTGTTGGCCAAGTTCTTCCTTTCTTCCTTTATTATAACTCATGCCATGTGCCCCCAGACTCGCTTTCATCATGGACCTCCACTCCTTCTACCATCCTCTTCTGATGATAGTGTCACTCCATTCCATCCATTGATTCACAAGGCCATTGTAGTACCATGTGTTCTGTTCCACCACTTTTCCGTTCCGAGATGATTCTGAACTGTATAAATACTTAGTAGCTATGTTGTATGTTCCACAGCTAGATCTGCGCAATTATACACAGTGTTTAGTCTCAGCAGAGAACCCTTTGAATCTACAGGACCCTGTGTCGCCTTTGAGGACACACTGGAACTAGATGTTGCGCAAGCATAACAATGACTTTTGGGATGTATAGACAATAAGCTCTTTGTGTAACTAATTTGTTTGTCAGATTACTGATTTGCATGCTTCAGACAATAATCAATCTGTGATGGTGTTCAATTTATTCAAGCACACTATGTCTGAATATGGGATGCCATCACAGATTAAGAGTGATCATGGCAGAGAAAATATTGACATTGCAACATATGCCATGATGAGAAATGGGCCCATTCATGCATCATATATGTGGGGGGACATGGATCATGGTTAGATCAAAGTCAGCAAGGTCAAGGAGCCATCAGGCTTGACGGCAGTTGAGGTTCTGGGCTGACTGGAAATAGGTCAGGTTCTTGTGGTCAGTGAATACCTGGACTGGGTGGGAGCTGCCATGGAGATAATGGCACCAGGTTTTCAAAGCTCTCATGATAGCGAGGAGTTCTCGGTCATAGATGTCGTAGTTTTGTTCTGCTGGGGAGAACAACTGGGAGAGGTAGGAGCAGGGGTGCCAGTCTCCGTTGGTATCAGTTTGGAGGAGAATTGCACCTGAAGCAAATTTCGAGGCATCAGTAGCGATGGCAAATGGGGTGGAGAGGTTGGGGAGTTGGAGGACGGGGCGGGCGAGGAAGAGTTCTTTGAGGCATTCAAAGGACTTCTGGCATTCAGGGGACCAGGCCCAAGGGGTGGTTTTCTTGGTGAGGTCAATGAGGGGGTGGGTGACAGAGAAGTGATCGGGGATGATGCGACGATAGAAGTTGGCGAAGCCGAGGAAAGAACGAACATCGCGGAGTTTCTTGGGGGTAGGCCAGGACACGATCCCATCCAACTTGACAGGGTCCATGGCGAGTTGTCCGGGCCTGACAATCATGCCAAGATATTCAACTTTCTTTGAGGCAAAGTTGCACTTCTCGAGTTTAAGATGAAGGTCAAGTTCCTTCATGCATTGGAGGACACGCTTGGTTCGTTCAGCGTGGATATTTTCATCAGGGGAGTGGATAAGGAGGTCGTCCATATAGATGACGAGCCATCCTTCAGCGATCATATTGCAGAAGGAGTCATTCATGAATCGTTGGAAGGTAGCGGGGGAATTGGTAAGACTGAAGAACATTATGATCAGTTCAAAGAGGCCTTTATGGGTGATAAAGGCAGCTTTCCATTGATGTCCATCTTTGATTCGGACATTGTTGTAGCCCCATCGGACATCGAACTTCGTGAAGACCTTGGCATCACGGAGTTTGTTGACTAGGTCGGAGACTAGGGGAAGGGGGTAGGTATTGCGAACAGTATGTTCGTTGAGGTATCGGTAGTCTTGGCATGGGCGGAGTCCGCCGTCCTTCTTTTTAACAAAGAAGAAGAGGGATGCTTGGGGGAAGTTCGAGGGTCGAATCTTGCCCGAGGCAAGGTTTTCGTCGAGGAAGGCCTCCGTGGCCTTGTATTCATTTGGGGAGAGGGGGTAGAGTTTCCCAACCTTCAGGGTAAAGGATTCATTGAGGTTGATCTCATGGTCATAGGGTTGGAAAGGAGGTACATGCTCTGTAGCTTCTTTCGAGAAGATGGAGGCGAATTCGGCATATTCTGGAGGAAGGGTGACCTTGGGTTTGGCTTTCTCGGCAGCCATGGCGAGCTCGGTGGAGTTCATGAGTTTAGCGATGAGGGGATCGCCTTTGGGGATAAAGTGGTAGCCACAATGGATGATCCAGTTGATCGTGTAGTTGTTGCGAGCTTGTTGAAGGTATTGGGGTTCGGTCTCATAGTTGAGGTATTCATAGAGTCATCCGTCATAGATGGAGTCCACTTGGACGTGGCGAGGGGGTTGGGGGGAGGATTTGTACTGCTGGAATTGGACTTTGTGCCGGTTGAGGTCGGCTTTATGCAACGAGTGGAGTTCTTTGGATTGGTCCATGGATTCTTTGATGGAGAGGGTTTGCCCGAACCAGTCAATTGTGGGGTTAACGGCTTTCAACCAGAGAAGACCCAAGATAAGATTTTGTCGTCCACAGTCCATGACATAGAAAAGGACTTTGTGGGTGAGTCCTTCGATGTGGATGAACAGTTCGGTGGTGAAACGAACTTCTCCTTGGTTGGTGGGTCCTTGGTTGAGGTTGGTGACATTGAGGGGGGAGGGGAGGCGGGTGGTGGGAAGTTTGTTTTTGCAAATGAAGCCCCAGTCTATGCAAGAGATATCGGCACCACTATCGATGAGGGCGTGGGTTTCAACGACTTTCAACATGTGGGAGGGGACAATGACTTAAACAGGGATTTGCATTGTTTCAGGCATGGTAGATACTTTTACACGTTGTATTTTAGAAGAGTCTTGCATCGAAGGAGGTCTCCGATCTAAAAATCCTCTTCAGGGAGAGAGAATTTGATGTGATGAACCGTGAGGTCGTCGTCATCATCGCAGGGTTGGAGTCTAGGGAGGTCGTTGTCGACCTGTTCAACTCGTTGGACCGAAGTCTTGCGAGGTTCCTTTGGGTATTTGATACAAGCGTTGGCCCTGTGGCCTTTCTGCCTGCATTGAAGGCAATGTCCTTCTTTGAAGCATCACTCCTGCTCCTCGGGAGTTAGCTTGGAAGGTCGTGGGGTGGAGACAGTGTTGACGTCCATGGCATCGGGGTCGCGAGCCTTGGATGCAGTAGAGGTGGGGGTGTGGTAGGGGTGGTAGGGATGGGTAGCAGGGGCGCGGTGTTGGTTGATGATGGTTTGGGCGCGGTCATTCTGGACTTGGAAGTGAACGGCTTTGGAATACCAGTCGTCAATTGTGGTAGGGATGGTGTCCATGGAGAAGATTTGGCAGGAGAGAGGAGGGGGGATGGCGGCGGCAAAGTAGTTGATTGGAACGTTCTGATCAGAGATGCCTGATAAGGCGACATTGTTGCGGAACTCGGCAATGAACTTGGTGAGTTCTGGACCATAGGATCCGGCTTTCTTGGGTACGAGGCGTTCTGAGTGAAGCCAGTTGATGG
>JBBPMJ010000351.1:16763-34098 GCA_038090255.1 Austroboletus niveus
GCGGAAGGTAGCAGCCCATGTGGCAGCTGAGTCCTTTTTCATATATGAGAGGGCGTAGGCAATCTTCTTGTCATCATCGTCATAGACGGCTTTGTTGACAAGGAGATAAGTTTGGATCGAGGAGAGCCAGGGTATGGCTTCGGCATAGAAGCCATCAAAGGCGTCGGGAGCTCCGAGGCGGAGTTCTGTGGGCTTGGAGGTCATGGTGATCTGGGGGGGGGCGGGGTGGGGGCAAGGAAAACGTCAGTTGGTGATGGACTGGGGTCGGGGATGGGGAAGTGAGAACTCTGGGGATGCTAAGCGCTGCAGAGAGTTGGTGGGCAAGTTCTAAGTCCTCAGGTTGTTGAGGGATGACGATGTCTTCATCGGTGTTGATGGGGGGTTCAGTGGGGGGTTCGTCAGAGTCTGACGTGTCAATGGGGTCCCTTTGCGATGCTGGGTCGGGATAGGGTCTAGGGTTTCTGGGGTATTGGTACAAAATGGTGGCTTATTCAGTGATAGCCTTTCTCAGGGAAGATCCTAGACCTTTTGTTATGCTCGACATAGTCGGAGCGTGGCCTACAAAAGGTTCAAGGGCTTACTGTCGCTGTACAGCTGACAGGAGTCGAGGGAGTCCAGCAAGGGGCATCCTTGGTGGAGATTCTGAGGACCATCGAGAAGATGGGATCAAAGGGGTTCTGAGGACCGTCGAGAAGACAGAATCGAGGGGGTTCTGGGACCGTTGAGGAGATGGGATCAAAGGGTTCTGGCAAGGGTATTCCTTGGCAGAAGTTCTAGGACACTACAGGACTAGCGGCAGATCGAAGGGGTTCTAAGGAGCATCCACTCAATAGTAGGACGAGGACTGAGGGACCGAGGACAATCCAAGATACAAGGTAGATTGTAGGAGGTCTAGGATGAGGATCTACAGCGGTGTACCGAGGGTTTATATACTCAAGTCCAAAGGTTAAGGGTAGGTCAGGGAAGAAGGTGAGTTAGCAAATAGAAAGCGATGGAATCGCGAAGAAGGCTGAGTCACTATGGAAAGATGCAATGGCATCAGAAAAGTATCTGTAATACAACTGCGGATGAGTCACACTAAATATGTAAGCGGTAATCTGGAAAAGGTCATGGAAAAGAAAAGAGTCCAAGCGGGACTCGAATAGCATGGTTAAAGCCCTTTGGTGTACAGCGGTAAGTAAGAGTCAAGGAAAAGGGTAAGGGGTCAACGAATCATAACAGTTATCACGAGCGCGGCGGAGGTACTGTGGTTCCATCTTGTAATCAAGGTATTCATAGAGGTGTCCATCATAGACAGAATCTACTTGGACATGGCGAGGGGGTCAAGGAGAGGGCTTGAACTGCTGGAAACGCGTTTCATATTGGTTCAAGTCAACTTTGTGGAGCATGTAGAGCTCCTTGGATTGGTCTATGGACTTGTTAATGGAGAGAGTCTGACCGAACCAGTTGATGGTGGGGTTGACAGCTTTCAACCATGGAAGACCGAGGATGAGGTTTTGTCGACCACAATCCATGACATAGAATAGAACTTTATGAGCGAGTCCTTCAATATGAACGAAGAGTTCAGTGGTGAAGCATACTCCTCCTTTATCTGTGGGTCCCTGGTTGAGATTGGTGATGTTGAGGGGGGAAGGGAGTCGGGTGGTGGGGAGTTTGTTTTTGTGGACAAAACCCCAATTGATGCAAGAGATATTGGTGCCACTATCAATGATGGCGTGGATGTCGATGGTTTTCAACGTGTGTGAGGGTACAATGATTTGGATGGGAATTTGCATTGAACCAGGCAGTGTAGGTACTGTTACACGTTGTATTTTAGGAGAGTCCCACGTCAGTTGAGGTCTCCATTCTAAAAATCCTTCTTTGAAAGGGTGAATTGGACGTGACGAACCGTGAGATCGTCGTCATCGTCATCATCACAGGTCTGGAGTTTGGGGAGGTCGTCGTCGACCTGTTTGACTCGTTTGACCGAAGTCTTACGAGGTTCTTTGGGGTATTTTCCACAAGTGTCAGCTCGGTGGCCTTTCTGCCTGCAGTGTAGGCAATGCCCTTCTTTGAAGCATTGCTCCCGCTCTTCAGGAGTTAGCTTAGGTGGTCTGGGGACATTGACTGTGTCGACGTCCATGGCGTCGGGATCACGGGTTTTCTGGGAGGAGGTGGAGGGGATCTGGTAAGACTGGTATGCGGGGGTGGAGTGGGTACAGTGTTGGTTAACGATGGTCTGAGCGCGATCGTTTTGAACCTGAAAGTGAACGGCTTTTGAGTATCATCCATCAACTTTTGTGGGGACCATGTCCATGAAGAGGATTCAGTGGGAGAGGGGAGGGGGAATGCCAGCGGCAAAGTAGTTGATCAGGACATTCTGATCAGTGATGCCTGAGAGGGCAACATTGTTTCTAAACTCAGTGATATGCCGAGTAAGTTCGGGACCATAGGATTTGTTTTTTTTAAGGATGAGATGTTCCGAATGAAGCCAGTTGATGGCCTGATTCTTGGTGTCTTGATGCTTGAAAGCACTCTTGAATTTGATGAGGAAGTCGGCGAATGTCCCAAAGGAGTTGGCGGTGATGGCTTCTTTTCGGAAGGTAGAGGCCCAGATGGCAGCTGAGCCCATTTTCATGTAGGACAAGGCATAGGCGACCTTCTTGTTGTCGTCATTGTAAATGGCCTTGTTTACAAGGAGGTAGGTGTGGACAGTGGATAGCCAGGACATGGCATCAGCATAAGAGCTGTCAAAGTCATCAGGGGTTCCGAGACAGAGTTCAGTGGATCTGGCCATCATGGCAACTTGGGCTGGGGGTGGGGGCAGGGTAAACACTGGTTGGTGATTGACTGGGGTTGGGGATGGTGGGGTGGGTACTCTGGGGATACTAAGTGCCACAGAGAGTCAATGGGTGAGTTCTAGGTCCTCTGATTGTTGAGGAATAACGAGATCTTCGTCAGTGTCAATGGGGTTCTCTGAAAAGGGTTCATCGGTGTCTGACAAGTCAAGAGTTTCCCTTCTCGACACAAGGTCAGGATAGGGTCTAGGGTTTTTGGGGTGTTGGTGGGCAATGGTGGAGGTTTATACGATGATAGCCGATCAAGGGAGTATCTTGGACCTTTTGTTACGCTCGACGTGGTCAAGTATAGGCCTGCAGAGGTTCAAGGGCTTACTGTCGCTATACAGCTGACAGGACGAGGGGGCCTGACGAGGGGGTTCCTTGACAAGGAGGCTAAGGCCAACGTAGGACTAATGTTGGGTCGAAGGGGGGTCCACTCAAGGGTCTTCCTTGGCAGAGGTTCTGGGGACCATTGAGGACCGAGGGATCAATGGGTTTTGGGGATGTCGCAGGACTAGCAACGGATCAAGGGTTCAAAGGGAGCATCCACTCAACAGTAGGATGAGGATTGGATGACCTGAGAGCAACTCCAAGATACTAGGTAAATTGCAGGAGGTCCAAGATAGCGAATACACCTGAGTATTGAAGGTTTATATACGTGAGCCAAATGGTTAAGGGTAGGTCAATGGAAGAAGGTGAGTCAGTGATAGAAAGCGATGGAATCGCAAAGAAGCTGAGTCACTACAGAGCAGATGCAATGGCATTGGATAATGTTGGTAATACAACTGCAGATGAGTCACACTAAATAAGTAAGCGGTATTGCAAAGACAATGGTAAAAGAAAGGACCCAGACAGGGTTCGAACGGCGAGGGTCAAGGTCCTTTGGCATACAAGGTAAGTGAAGTAAGAAAAAGAAAGAGAAGTCCAACAAATCGTAACAGGTCCGAACTCATCCCTCATGTGGAGTTCGCTCACAATCACCATCCCCACTCTGTCACCGGACAGACCCCATTCTATCTCATGATGGGATACGAACCCCATGCCCTTCCCTCGGTTATCACCCACTCCCACATCCCCGCCATTGAGGACTGCCTCAAATCCCTTGTTGCTGCCTGCAATGAAGCCCTTACTGCCCATGAACTCGCTTGCCAAGTCATGGTGTCCTGAAATCACTGCTCTTTCACCCCTTTCACCAAGGGATTCAAAGTCTGGCTTGAGGCTAGAAACCTCAAATGTTCCGTCGTCAACCCGAAGTTCGCCCCGAAATGTGAAGGACCTTTTACCATTGTCAAGGTGCTATCTCCCATCACCTACAAACTACGCCTCCCACGATCGTGGAAAATCCACCCAGTGTTCCACACGTCCCTCCTATCACCCTATCGCGAAAACCCCGTTCACAGGCCAAACTACCCTTCCCCACCACCTGACCTCATTGATGGACATGAGGAATACAAAATTGAGAAAATCATCCACCATCATGGACCACTGACTTCCCATTCCTTCCTGATCCGATGGAAAGGATACACCACGGAAGAAGATTCCTGGGAACCCGAACGAAACCTACGGAACTCTGGTCCCCTCCTCAACGACTATTAATGTTGTCACTCGATCTCCTCAATCACCAACAACTCAAAACCCCTCACAATCATGTCCATCACCCTCTCTGCACCCTCCCCCGCACCCAGCGATGTTCCCTCCAATGTCGCCAAAGCTGGCTGGTCCACTACCACCCCCACCAATAACTCCCTTGAACTCAGTGACACGCCTGTCCCTGTGCCTCCCCCCTCCCTGATTCAATGCCTCTGCAATGATGCGGAAGACATCCCCTCTGCATGGCCTGGCTTCAGCTGGACCTACCCCAAACCCCTCATCCCCACTACTATACCTATTCCCCTCGCCCAATGAATCTCCAACCGCCCCACTCGCCTCTCATTGTTCATACCTCCCGCTGCACTACCCAACCACCCCACACCCCTCGATGATGACCTCGCCGCCACCATTGCCACTGAACTCCGAGACTCCAGTCTCGCCATGGCACTGGATGCCCACATGGAACCCCACTCCCCCTTCGCCCTCATGTACTGTCTTTTCCTAACAAACTCTCGTATTGCCGTCTCCGCTGCCACCCCTACCGCCTCTGCTGCTCAGGCACTGGCCAACCTCCACATTCATCGTCTCCACCAGACCCTGGAACATGACCTCGTCCAACTGATGCACCAGTTGGACATGACCAACTTTATTATCGACATTGATCGATACCTCCAAAACCTCACCACTACCAGCAATAACCACATCTCCACCCCATCCGCATCCTCTGAACCGCTCCCCGCTCAAGAAGTCGCTGCCCTAGATCGTGCCAATGACTACTGGGCCAGTAACCAAGGAGTCTGGTCTCTTCCCCCCAACCACCCTTGCTACCACAAGGCATGTTATCAATGCCGCCGCCTTGGGCACTGCTGTCCCCTCTGCCCCTTCTATCAATGCCCCATCTGCCATAGGCAATCCCCGGGACACCCCCAATGCGCATGCCCCATGTGCCCCCAAACTGTTACAAGTAAGCGCAGTTCCGATGCTTCTGAAGTACCCTCCCACAGTTCCGAAGGTTCTGGAATTCTGGAACCATCAGAACTCTTCAACACTCTTCTACCAGAATGGAAGCCGGAGGATGGACTACCCCTAGAATGCTATTGGACTTTATTCCCTGAAGACTACACTCCATATGGTCATATGGAAATCCCCATTCTCGACTCACCTTGTTCCTCCTTCATTCCGCTTTTGTAACTCTTACCATGTGTCCCCAGAACCACTTTGTTCACGGACCTCCGCTCCTTCTTCCATCCTCCTCCTGATGGCAGTGTTGTCCCATTCCTACCATTGATCCACGAGGCCATTGTAACGTACCATGCATCCTGTTCCATCATTCCTTCCATTCCGAAATGGTTCCGGATTGTATAAATAGCTAGCAGTTGTCTTGCATATTCCTTAGCTAGATCTGCGCAATTATACACAGTATTTAGTCTCATCCTGCCTAAGTCTCGAGTCTCAGCAGAGAACCCTTTGATCTACAGGACTTTGTGTCGCCTTTGAGGACACACTGGGACTAGATGTTGCACAAGCGTAACAGTGACGTCCCCAAGACCCATTGATCCCTCGGTCCTCAACGGTCCCCAGAACCTCTGCCAAGGAAGACCCTTGAGCGGAACCCCTTTGACCTGATGTTAGTCTTACGCCGGCCTTAGCCTCCCTGTCAAGGAACCCCCTTGTCAGGCCTTCTCGTCCTGTCTGCTGTATAGTGACAGTAAAGCCTTCGAACCTCTGCAGGCCTACGCTTGACCATGTCAAGCATAACAAAAGGTCTAAGATCTCCCTTGATTGGCTATCATCGTATAAGCCTCCACCAATGCCCACCAATGCCCCAGAAACCCTAGACCCTACTCCGACCTCATGTCGTGAAGGGAAACCCTTGACTTGTCGGACACTGATGAACCCTCTTCAGAGAACCCCATCGACACTGATGAAGACCTCGTCATCCCTCAACAACCTAAGGACTTAGAACTTGCCCATCGACTCTCTGTGGTGCTTAGTATCCCCAGAGTACCCACCCCACTGTCTCCAACCCCAGTCAATTGCCAACCGGCGTTTACCCTACCCCCACCCCCAGCCCAAGTTGCCATGACGACCAAACCCACTAAACTCCGTCTCGGAGCCTCTGATGCCTTTGACAGCTCTTATGCCGATGCCATGCCCTGACTATCCTCTATCTGGACCTATCTTATCATAAACAAGATCATTTATGATGACGACAATAAGAAAATCACCTATGCCCTGTCCTACATGAAAAAGGGCTCGGCTGCCATCTGGGCCTCTATCTTCCGAGAGGAAGCCATTGCCGCCAACTCCTTCGGAACATTCACCAACTTCCTCACCAAATTCAAGAGCACTTTCGAGCACCAAGATATCAAAAACCAGGCCATCAACTGGCTCCATTCCGAATGCCTCATCCCTAAGAAAAACGGATCTTATGGTCCCGAACTCACTTGGCATATCGCTGAGTTTAGAAACAATGTTGCCCTCTCAGGTATCACCGATCAGAACGTCCTGATCAACTACTTCGCCACTGGCATTCCTCCTCCCCTCTCCCGCCACATCCTCTCCATGGACACGGTCCCCACTAAGGTTGATGAATGGTACTCAAAGGCTGTTCATTTCCAAGTCCAGAACGATCATGCTCAGACCATTGTTAACCAACACTGCACCCATTCTACCCCCACATACTGGTCCTACCAGACCCCCTCCACCTCCTCCCCTTCCCAGAAAACCTGCAATCCCAACGCCATGGACATCAATGCAGTCAACGTCCCCAGACCCCCTAAGCTAACTCCTGAGAAATGGAAGTGATGCTTCAAAGAAGGACGTTGCTTATGCTGCAGGCAAAAAGGCCACCATGCCGATGCTTGTGGAAAGTACCCCAAGGAACCTCGTAAGACTTCAGTCAAACGAGTCGAACAGGTCGACAATGACCTCCCCAAACTTCAGACCTGCGACGACAATGACAACAATGACCTCACAGTCCATCACATCCAATTCACCCTTCCCCCCAAGAAGGATTTTTAGAATGGAGACCTCGACTGACATGGGATTCTCCTAAAATACAATGTATAACTGTACCTACACTGCCTGGTTCAATGCAAATCCCTGTCCAAATCATTGTATCCTCGCACATGTTGAAAACCGTCGACACCCACGCCCTCATCGATAGCGGCGCTGATATCTCTTGCATCGACTGGGGCTTCATTCGTAAAAACAAGCTCCCCACCACCTGACTCCCCTCCCCCCTCAACGTCATCAATCTAAACCAGGGACCCACAGATAAAGGAGGAGTTCGTTTCACTACCGAACTCTTCGTTCATATTGAAGGACTTGCTCACAAAGTCCTATTCTACATCATGGATTGTGGTCGACAAAACCTCATTCTCGGTCTCCCATGATTGAAAGCTGTCAACCCCACCATCGACTGGTCCGGTCAGACTCTCTCCATCAACGAGTCCACCAACCAATCCAAGGAGCTCTACACGCTCCACAAAGTCAACTTGAACCAATATGAAACTTGTTTCCAGCAGTTCAAACTCTCTCCTCGACCCCCTCGCCATGTTCAAGTGGACTCTGTCTACGATGGACGTCTCTATGAATACCTCGACTATGAGACAGAACCACAGTACCTCCGCCGTGCTTGTGACAACTACACTGTCAACTGCATCATCTGATGCGGGTACCACTTCATCCCCAAAGGTGACCCCCTCATCGCCAAGCTCACGAACTCTACCAAGTTGGCCATGGCTGCAGAAAAAGCCAAACCCAAGGTCACCCTCCCCCCAGAATACTCCAACTTCGCCTCTGTCTTCTCGAAAGAAGCCACGGACCACATACCCCCCTCACACCCCTATAATCATGAGATCAACCTCGACAAATCTTTTGCACCTAAGGTTGGAAAGATTTACCCACTGTCCCCAGACGAGCACAAGGCTACAGAAGCCTTCCTCGACGAGAACCTTGCTTCAGGCAAGATACGCCCCTCAAACTCCCCCCAAGCCTCCCCGTTCTTCTTCGTCAAAAAGAAGGACAGTGGACTCCATCCATGTCAGGACTATAGGTATCTCAATGAACACACTGTTCACGACACCTACCCCCTCCCCTTAGTCTCTGACCTTGTTGACAAACTCCGTGAAGCCAAGGTCTTCATGAAGTTCGATGTCTGATGGGGCTACAACAATGTCTGAATCAAAGACGGACACCAATGGAAAGCCGCCTTTATTACCCATAAAGGACTCTTCGAACCAACCATAATGTTCTTCGGTCTCACCAACTCCCCCACCACCTTCCAAAGGTTCATGAATGACTCCTTCCGTGATATGATCGCTGAAGGATGGCTCGTCATCTATATGGACAATCTTCTCATCTTCTCCCCCGATAAGAAAACCCACGCTGAACGAACTAAGTGTGTCCTCCAGCATATGAAGGAACTCGACCTTCACCTCAAACTCGAGAAATGCAACCTCGCCTCCAAAGAAGTTGAGTACCTCGGAATGATTGTTAAACCCGGTCAACTTGCCATGGACCCCATCAAGCTTGATGGGATCGCATCCTGGCCCACCCCTGAAAAACTCCATGACGTCTGATCCTTCCTTGGATTCGCCAACTTCTATCAGTGATTCATCCCCGATTACTCCTCGGTCACCTGCCCCCTCATTGATCTCACCAAGAAAACCACTCCATGGGCTTGGTCCCCCGAGTGCCAGAAGTCCTTTGAAAGCCTCAAAGAACTATTCCTAGCCTGCCCAGTCCTTCAACTCCCCAACCTCTCCGCTCCATTTGCTATCGCAATGGATGCCTCTAAGTTCGCCTCTGATGCAATCCTCCTCCAGACAGATACCAATGGGAATTGGCACCCCTGCTCCTATCTCTCCCAGTTGTTCTCACCAGCAGAATGAAACTACAACATCTATGATCGGGAACTCCTCGCTATCATGCGAGCCCAGAAATCCTGGTGCCATTATCTCCATGGCAGCTCCCACCCGGTCCAAGTCTTTATGGACCACAAGAACCTGACCTACTTCCGGTCAGCACAAAACCTCAACCGCCGACAAGCCCATTGGCTCCTCGACCTGGCAGATTTTGATCTGACCATGATCCATGTCCCTGGTAAACTCCTTGCCGGTCCCGACGCCCTCTTCCGCCACCCTGACCTCATTCCCTCAGATGACACTGACAATGAAGGAGTTATCCTCCTTCCCCCCTTCTTGTTCGTCAACGTCGTTGATGCCATGCTCCAAGAACACATCTCGTCTCACTCCAAGACAGATCCCTTTGTCCTCAAAGCCCTCCAATCCCTTGATAGCACCATTCCCCCCGCCTTTCGGTCATGACTGTCCGACTGGCAGTACAAGGATGGCATCCTCACCTTCCAAGGACATGTCTACATTTCCCCCGACGAATCTCTCCGATGTTCCATCCTTCAGCGCTGCCATGACCATGAGATCGCTGGTCACCCTGGTTATCTCAAGACTTGAGAGCTCGTCGCTGCCGAGTTTTGGTGGCCAGGCCTCGCTCAATACGTACAAAAGTACATTGAAGGTTGTGCCTCATGTCAACAACACAAAATCAACACCCACCCCACTATCCCCCCACTCACCCCCATCCGCTCCACCTGTACCCGTCCCTTCCAACAGATCTCATGTGATCTGATTACTGACCTCCCCGACTCCGCAGGGTTTGACACTCTTTTGGTCGTGGTTGACCATGGCCTTACTAAGGGGGTAATTCTCTGCCCTACCAAGAAAACCATCACCGCCAAAGGAGTTGCAGCCCTCTTTTTCCACAAAGTCTTCCTCCAATTCGGTCTTTACGACAGGATCATCTCCAATCGAGGCCCTCAGTTCACCTCCGCCTTTGCCAAAGTGCTAGGAAAAGCTCTCAACTACTCCCTCGCACTCTCCACTGCATACCACCCCCAGACTGATGATGAAACCGAATGGGTTAACCAAGAAGTTGAGACCTACCTCCACATCTTCTGTAGAAGTAACCCCACCACATGGTCTGAACTCATCCCTCATGCAGAATTCACTCACAATCACCATCCCCACTCTGTCACCGGACAGACCCTGTTCTATCTCATGATGGGATATGAATCCCGTGCCCTTCCCTCGGTTATCACCGACTCCCACATCCCCGCTATTGAGGACCGCCTCAAATCCCTTGTTGCCGTCCACAATGAAGCCCTTACTGCCCATGAACTCGCTCGCCAAGTCATGGCATTCTGAAACCACTGCTCTTTCACCCCTTTCACCAAAGGATCCAAAGTCTGGCTTGAGGCCAGAAACCTCAAATGCTCCGTTGTAAACCCAAAGTTCACCCCAAAACACGAAGGACCCTTTATCATTGTCAAGGTGCTATCTCCCATCACCTACGAACTGCACCTCCCACGGTTGTGGAAAATCCATCCAGTGTTCCATGCATCCCTCCTATCGCCCTATCACAAAAACCCCGTCCACGGACTGAACTACCCTTCCCCACCACCTGACCTCATCGATGGACATAAGGAATACAAAATCGAGAAAATCATCTGTCACTGTGGACCTCCATCCTCCCATTCCTTCCTGATCCGATGGAAGGGATACACCACCGAAGAAGATTCCTGGGAACCCACATGGAACCTATGGAACTCCACACCCCTCCTTGATGACTATAAACATTGTCATTCAATCACCTTGATCTCAAACAAACCCACACCCCTCACAGTCATGTCCATCACCCTCTCTGCACCCTCTCCTGCACCCAGCAATGTTCCCTCCAATGTCACCGAAGCTGGCTGGTCCACCACCACCCCTGCCAACAACCCCCTTGAACTCTGCGACACTCCTCTTCCCATACCTCCCCCCTTCCTGATCCAACGCCTCCACAACGATGTGGAAGGCATCCCCTCTGCATGGCCTGGCTTTAGCTGAACCCACCCCAAACCCCTCGTCCCCACTACTATACCCGTTCCCCTCACCCAACGAATCTCCAACTGCCCCACTCACCTCCCGTTGTCTATACCTCCTGCTGCACTACCAAACCACCCCACACCCCTCGATGATGACCTCACCGCTGCCATCGCCACTGAACTCTGAGACTCCAGTCTTGCCATGGTGCTTGATGCCCACATGGAACCCCACTCCCCCTTCACCCTCATGTACTGTCTCTTTCTGACAAACTCCCACATCACTGTCTCCGCTGCCACCCCCACTGCCTCTGCTGCTCAAGCACTGGCTAATCTCCACATACATCACCTCCACCAGACCCTGGAACGTGACCTCGTCCAACTGATATACCAGTTGGACATGACTGACTTCATTATCGATATCGATCGATACCTTCAAAACCTTGCCACTACAGGCGATAGCCATGTCTCCACCCCATCTGCATCCTCTGAGCCACTCTCGGCTCAAGAAGTTGCTGCCCTAGATTGTGTCGATGACTACTGGGCCGGTAACCAAGGAGTCTGGTCGCTTCCCCCCAACCACCCCCACTACCACGAGGCATGTTATCAATGCTGCTGCCTTGGGCATCACTGCCCCCTATGCCCATTCTACCAATGTCCCATTTGCCACAGGCAATCTCCGGGACACCCCCAACGTGCATGTCCTATGCACCCACGAACGCCTCATGCATTCATTTCTTCCTTCTTGGACTCATCTGCGCACCAGTCCCCCCATTCCTCACGCTCTTCATCCTCATGCCACGGCCATCCCATCCCATTGGGACGACACCCCAATGTCCGGATCCCCTGTCGGGTCCCTACTCCTCCCCCCTCTCTGTCGGCAGTGGACGACTATGAGTTCTTTGTCAGTGCCGAAGCTAACGACAATGAGACCGGGTCTAATCAAGGTGACTACTAAGGTTTCATTGCAGTCTCACCCATACAACGGGGGTAATGTTATGATTCGCTGAGGCCTCTCTCTCTTTTTCCTCACTTCACTTACCATGTACATCAATGGACCTTGACCCTCGCTGTTCGAGCCCTGCTTGGGCCTTTTCTTTTATCATCATCTTTGCAATACTGCTTACTTATTTAGCATGACTCATCTGCAGCTGTATTACCAACACTTATCCAATGCCATCGCATCCATTCCATAGTGACTCAGCTTCTTCGCGATTCCATCGCTTTCTATTGCTGACTCACCTTCTTCCATTGACCTACCCTTAACTGCTTGGCTTGTGTATATAAACCTTCAATACTCAGGTGTATTCGCTATCTTAGACCTCCTGCAATTTACCTAGTATCTTGGAGTTGCTCTCAGGTCCCCCAGTCCTTGTCCTACTGTTGAGTGGATGCTCCCTCTGAATCTTTGATCTGTCGCTAGTCCTGCGATGTCCCCAAGACCCATTGATCCCTTGGTCCTCAACAGTCCCCAGAACCTCTGCCAAGGAAGATCCTTGAGCGGAACCCCTTTGACCTGATGTTAGTCTTATGCCAGCCTTAGCCTCCCTGTCAAGGAACCCCCTTGTCAGGCCTCCTCGTCCTGTCTGCTGTATAGTGACAGTAAAGCCTTTGAACCTCTGCAGGCCTACGCTTGACCACATCGAGCGTAACAGGGACCATCCCCAGTTCAAACCCCTGAGCATAAAAAGTATTACATGTCATTCACAGACAATCACACATGGTTCATGCACCTGCACCTCCTCACTGCCAAGTCCGATGTGTTTGAGGCTTACAAAACATATTCTGCCTGGGCGAAAACCCAGCATGGCACCATGAATAAACATTTACAATCTGATTGTGGTGGTGAATACCTTAGTGACGAGTTTACTCAGTTTCTCAAGGCTAAAGGAACAGAGTGCCGACTTACCACGCATGACATGCCACAGCATAATGGTGTTGCCAAATGTCTGAACTGCACCCTTGTGGAATGCATCCATACTGTCCTCCATGCCTGTGGATTGCCAAAGAACCTATGGGGTGAAGCATTAATGCATGTCATCTGGGTGAAGAATTGCACTGCAACTCAAGTGCTCAATGGTAAGACACCGTACGAGCTCTTGATGGGTTGAAAACCCACACTGTCACACTTACCTGTTTGGGGTGCTTGTGTTTGGATTCATGATGACTCAGGCACCAAGCTAGACACACACACTTGTGAGGGCCGATGGGTGGGATACAACGCAGACAGTTGTGCTCACTGAATTTATGACGAAAATCGTCACATGGTAATGATTGAGTGTAACATCACATTTGTGAGGTGTGTGACAGATTCTGGATGTGCTGACTGGGCACAGATTGAGGGGGAGAGGAAAGAAGTTAGCAATAAACATGAACCTGATCAGCCCCCTGCACCTGGCAAAAATTCCACACACTTACCTGACACCGATGCCACTCCACCACCTACCCAGTCTACATCCGATACAAAGGGATCTGTACAGCCATCACTCCCTTTGTGCCACTTCACACAATTAAGACAAGACTCACCATATATCCAGATGCTCTGAAATGGAATCAGAACCCACGATGGCCATGATGGTGGCATGACACTGCCATGTGGTGTACTGGGAACGGATCTTGTGGGCAGACAGGAGAGCACTGAGGAGAGGAATACATCAGTGGCCAACTGGGATGAAGAAGATGCTTATGCAATGTATGTGGGGGTTTCCACAGCCAAGGCATTGGAACCGTGCACAATAGACGAGGTGTGGAAACAGCCAGACTGGCCATGCTGGGAAGCAGCCATCAATGCGGAGTTGAAAAGTTTGGTAGAAGCATGTACCTGGGAAGTCATGTCACATCTGCCAAAAGGAACCAATGTCATTGACAGCAAGTGGGTCTTCAAAATCAAGAAGAATGCTGCTGGCAAGATTGATAAATACAAGGCCCAGTTAGTTGCCTGAGGTTTCACGCAAGTTCATGGCGTCAACTATTATGAAACATATGCTCCAGTTGCCTGCCTATCATTACTCTGCCTCATCCTTGCCATTGCGGCACGTTACAACTGGGACATCAACATGTTTGATTTTCATTTTGCCTTCCTCAATGGAAAACTTGATGACAATGAGGTAATCTACATGGAATTACCCAAAGGTCTTGACAAGGGCAGGAAAGACGTTGTTGCACAACTTGGTGTTGCCCTCTATGGATCAAAACAAGGTGCCCTTAAATGGTACCAATGGCTGTGTAAGGAGCTCACTGAACTCGACCTCAACTGGACAGAGGTGGACTGGGGAGTTTTTGTGGTGAAAATTGACATGCATATTCTCATTTTAGCGTCTCATGTCAATGACTGCACAGTGACGGGATCATCAAAAGTGCTCATCAAAGCATTCAAAGACGAAATTGGATCGTGATTCAAAATCACCAATTTGGGGCCTATCAGCTGGCTTCTCAGTATGAAAGTCACCTGCAACCAAGATGCTCACACTATCTCCCTTTCCCAACAACCTTACATTGATGCCATAATCGCTAAGTACAATTTTGTGGATCAGAAACCTCTCTCAATCCCCATGGACCCACATATCCAACTTTTACATTCCCAATGCCCCCAATCAGCCGCTGATATTGCATTCATGCACCAAGTTCCATTTCATGCCACGCTCAGGTCTTTGATGTACCTTGCAGTAGGTACACAGCCTGACATTGCATTTGTTGTGGCCACACTTGCGCAATTCATGGAAAACCCTGGCATTGCACATTGGGAGGCACTCAAACATGTCTACAAGTATCTGATTGGTACGTGCACATGGTTGCTCACTTACGGTACCCAGAAATCCAGCCTTGTCGGCTATGCAGATGCAGATGGCATGTTGCAGGAACACTGCCATGCAATTTTGGGATGTGTTTCTTATTGATGGCAGCACAATCTCATGGAGCTCACACAAGCAAGAGCTCGTCACGCTCTCGACAATGGAAGCCGAATATGTTGCATCCATACATGCTGCAAAGGAGGCGATTTGGCTCCATCGCCTTATTGCCGAGATATTCGATCCCCCATGCAACCCGACCGTTCTTTACAATGACAACCAATCCGCTATCGTGCTTATCAAAGATGGTAATTATCATGCTCACACAAAGCATATTGACATTCGTTATCATTTTACTCATTTTTCTATTGACAAAGGTTCCATTCGCTTGCTATATTGCCCTACTGATAGTATGGTCGCCGATACCCTTACCAAGGCGCTCCCCTCCACCAAAGCGAAACACTTTGCTGCCGAACTCGAACTGCACTCTGTTTGAGGGGGAGTGTTCGATTTATTTAGCTTAGTGTACAAATGTCACTTACCTAAGCTGGTTCTTATGTCACACTCATAGTTTTCTTTCTTTCTCCTCAGTCACACTCTATCATGTGTCTGAGGTATGATATCATTTCCATTTGTTCACATACTCATAGCTGACCTGTATGTGTGGACTTATTCTCATACAGGTAATATAGTCACACTCTGTCATGTGTCTGAAACTTATTCTCATACAGTCATGCCAGATGACTCGCTACTGTCACATTTAGAGAAACTGTGGCATCTAAGCCTACTGGGCTCAGGTCTTGCAAAAACATTGCATGTCACTTCTGCATAAGTTACAAGTGTTGTAAACACACACGTCACACACACGTCATATAGTCACGTGTACAGATAAACTAAACAAGCCACATACAACTGCAGCAGTTGTACCCCCTAAGATATCTAATCAATAGACATGCTATTGATTAGATACTCCAATACAGTAGAGTAGTATATAAGTATGACTACACTCTAGGGGAATATCATCTTGCGACTCGTTGTTGACCTCCAATCATCCTGCCTGACCACATCCAATCAAATCTAAGCTTTAATATTATCACTTGCCTATCTAATCTCCACATCACCCATCATTTCTCACAACAAGCATTTCTAGCATCACATACTATGGCGTGATATCTGCACATTTAATCCACCACAGTTTTCAGGGCCCATCACGTTATGTAAGGATGCCCACATTTTTTCATGGTCCACCGCGTTTTTCTCAACCACCTCAATTTTTTTAATGCCCATATCATGTTTTTTCAGGGCCACCTCTTTTTTTTCAAGGTCATCGCTAGTGTTGCTGCGGCCAGCCAACGGCTTGGCTAGCCAGTGAAAGTCGCTGCTCGTGACTTTAAGCTGGCTAGCCATGATAACGGATGTTGCAGCTGTGAGCACAGGCAATGCAGCCATGACCGCGATGTTGCAGCCCCAATCACAGACAATGCAGCCACAACATTGATGTTGCAGTCAAGGTCACGGACGCTGCAGCCATGCGACATGGCGAGCAAGTGGCAACATAATGGCGTGTCATGTGCCCAGCACCACATGGTAATGACCCCATGCTAACACAGTGATGACAATGACGTGAACGCAGGCAACACAAGGGCGCACTCAGTGACAATAACGGCAAGGGTGTGGGCAACCACGGCAACGATGACAATGACAACAACAATGTGGGTACAGATGATGCAAGACATGCCCCCAGCACCATGGCAAAGACAACAGCGAGGGTGTGGGCAACATAAGTGCACCCCCATCACTACATGGCGACAATGTCAATGACGATGATGATGGTGAGGGCACGGGCAACACAAGGGTGTTCCCAGCACCACACAGTGATGATGAAGATGAGGACAAGGTTGCAGGCAATGCAAGCGTGTCCTCAGCAACAACACAGTCATGACAAGGATGAGCCAAGCCACAACCACGATGACAGATCTGTAACCAGCACAATAATGCCAATGTTATTGCATTTTGTATCCCTTTTTGATCTGTAGTACATATTTTCATTTAAAATTTATACTACTCTAATTGGCACTAAAGCCTTGGCCTGAGCCAGGCCTTTGAAAGCCCTGAAGTCAGGCTTTTAGGGCTCATGGCTCGGGCCTGGAATAAGTAGAATCAAAGTGTACCCAGGCCGAGCCAAAGCCGGGCCAGAACAACACTACTCAAAAAAAAAGTGATGACCATAAAAATAATTTGAGGTGGCCGCG
>JBBPMJ010000352.1:0-33975 GCA_038090255.1 Austroboletus niveus
AGAAGGTGACCAAGGTAAAGCTTCGCCTCGGTTACTCAATACCTTTCGAATGCTTCTCTTGATTGCTTGTCCCCCGGACGGAACAGAGGCTGAGGACTCCAGAGGGGAGTCTGGGCTCATTTGGCTTTTCGCCGAAGCATCCAATCGGCCTTTTTCTTCCGAGACTACGGTCTGGACCGCCGGACGTCGGTCCGTGCTTACCTTACCTCATCGTCTGCGCTGCCGCGGCTCCCTAGATGAGTCTGTGATGAGTTTCGGAGAGTGCTCATCGTTCTCTGTACGTGCGAGGTCGACCGTGTCGTCCTCTTCGCCTGTCTCACTTCCCTCATCATGCAAATAGCAAAACTTGTTGAATTTATTTCTACATGATGAGGTACTAGGAGACTGAGTCAGCGAGTCGGCGACTCTCACTGACTTTCCGGAAAATCCATCTCTACACGTTCTTCATCTTTTCGCGACAAGATGTGCACTTGCCCCTCTGATTCTATGACCCTGGTCGCGTACGCTTTCTTCTTGGGGCACTTCGCGGCGATGTGACCCGGTTCTTTGCAATAGAAACATAGCCCTTGTGCGCGCTCTTTGGCTCGGTCTAGTTCCATCAGCCTTCCTTGGCCTCCGAACGTGGTACCGGTAGCATCTTTGTGGTCCGAGGGTGTTGCTGCAGAGGTCGAGGGTTTGGCCGGGTTTGGGGCGACCATAGGTCCAGATCCTCACCAAGTCCCGAACGTGGTCTTCTTCGTCCTTGAGGCTTGCCTTGCGACGACCATCTCCGCTGTGATAAGCACGCTATGCCATGTCGCGACGACATTGGTGTTGAGGAGCTCCGGGTTTTGATCCTCCGCTTTGGACACGATCTCTGATCGTATCCCATTTTGGATCACTTCGGTTGTGAAGGGTCCAACGTCCTTGAGGCAATAGCCCGCTTGGTCAGCGAGTTTGTCTAGCCGGTTGAAAAAGTCCTCGATGGACCCTGTGCCCTGTTTGAGTCGTAACAGGGCTGCGTGGGCCGTTTTCTGTAGCATCTTCAGCTTGAACTCGTCGTTCAGCCATTGTTCGAACCTATTCCAGGTCCAGATGTTGAGGAATTGATACTGGTGGTTTACGAAGTTTTCAGCCGCTCGTCCGGCTGCGTTGTCTCCCATCATGTACGATAGTGTACAGAGAATCTTGTCTTTGTCGTCAATGATGTCAGGGTTGGAGTCTATGTAGAGTTTGATGCTTCGCATCCAGGCCTGGTAGGCCTCCTTGTCTCCGTTGAATTCCGATGGTTTGGCTACAAATACCCTTCGTCCTTTGCCTCCAGTCGTGGGCGTAGGGTTACTCTGGGTCGTCGGCGCAAAGAGTTTCTTGGCGGTCTCGAATCCTCTGACGAAGTCGTCGTCATCCCCTCCGGCCATCTCGCCAATCTTCGAAGAAGAAATGAATGCTGGTAAGGGACGGGGCGCGGGGAGCGACACTCGAGCCGCAGGGGTAGTGGCGTTGGAAGGGGAAGTGGTGGTGGAGGGAGGGGCGACGGAGGACTGGCGTTGTTCGTATATGCTGAGCTTGTGTCGGAGATCAGCATCTCGAGCAAGGAGCTCGTGATTCTGTTGATTGATTGCAGACATCTGCGCCTCCAAGCGTTGGATGGTGGCGAGGAGTGCCATGGGATCAATGGCAGGAGCGGGAGAGAGGGGGACAGTAATCTGACTCGGATCAGTGGGGTATGACATGTTGGTAGGGTGTGGGGATCACGGTCGGTAGGACCGGGCGAAACTGAGAGGATAGGAATGGGGGATGGTGAGGGATCCGCGGGCATGCACAAGCGCTGTAATGGTTTTGACAGCGAGGGTAGTATGTCGGCGGTTGGGTGATTCTCGTCTAATGTCAGGGACACGACAAGACTAACTTCGCGGAGACAGACTCGACGCAAAGAGATGACTGCGCAACGACATGGATTGAGCATAAACTACATACATGGAGAGTGAAGACTTACCTGCGCAACGACAAGACGAGAATGAGGAAACGTCTCGCGCGCGCAGGCTTATATATACTACTATAAAGCAGTGTTCGGCAAATACCGAATCACCAAGAGTTCGAGAATAAAGGAAAAATCGTAACAATTAGTGAGCGAAGGGAATCAAAGCGACGTTCAGACTGGGAACAAAGCTCATGTCACTCAGCGTTTCAACTTTACCAGACCTTAGCCTCTGACAATGATCGATCAGTTCTGCTACAGGATAGATGCAGACCTGGTTTACGATAATGCGGACGAACCTAACGGGACTTGTTTTATTTTATTGTCTAATGTAATTTTCAATTATATTTTCAGGGGCTTAAAATTCTGGAGTCCCCGGTGTGACACCGGTAGTACAACTGTACATTCACCGAGACCGAGGTTCACGAACAATGACGGTCTCGAATTTGAAAGACGATCATTAAGTTGACTTGGGCGTCAACTTAGTTCAAACTGAAGGTTCGAGACATATTCCGCATTATAAATGGTCCCCCCCGTTACAGCCTACACCACCCTGACTAAAAAGTTCGTATTACTATTTAACTACGAAGGCAACGAAGGCGGCCGCCCTCTCAGTCCAGAGAACGCCTTTTCGCTACTCAACGGTGCCAATCCCAACTTGGGATTACCCCTCGGCTCGACGCCGTCCCTCGACGTCGACGAAAGCGTCGTCGCAGCCGTCTGGAAAGAAGACAGATCGGGTTTGCTGTCAAACACACCTTCCGCCGCGTTGCAGGTCAGCGGACACACGTCGACTCCAGAGACAGAGACGTACCCAACTTGCGCAACCACCGCTGTCGTACTTGGTGGTACCCCCTCGACGGCAACGCCTTTTGCACCAAGTCCCATTTCTGCCCGTACTTGGCGACCGCCTAAGTATGCTAACGTCAACAGTCGCGTACGACGAAAGGGAGTGAGAAGCGGCTTACCTGGGCAAGCAAGTCGTCTTCCTCTTTGCTCCATTTGACGTATGGACTGCGTTGGCGCTTCGTCGGCTGTGGGGGCGTGCTCGTGTCTTGCTCTGACACCCGAGCAAGCTCCTTGTTCGTCGGCGGCGCGGTGGTCAATGTGGGTCCCGAACCAGAGCTCCCGCTATTGTTCTCTCCGGATGGTGTAGTCTCAATGCGTGGCGGAGGCGAGGGTGCATCGTAGCGCTCGTTCTCTGATATTAATGACGGCAGCTGCTCCAAATCTGGTTGAACCGACTCAGCCAACACCTCTTCACGCGGCATACCCTGGACTCGACCCTGTATTGGAGTTGCATCCGTCGAATCAGCCACATCTAGCGGTGGTGTACACGGCGATTGATTACATTGCGTATCATTGTTTGTCACGACCTGACTCCTTTCAGAAACGGCTGTAGAATCGAGCGTCTGAGAGGTGTTCGGTGTATTTGTATTACCTTTCCCTTCGCCGGGATCGACTTCAGCATCGGATGAATGCTCGTCGACTCGCCTATGTGTATCATCAGTCGAATTATCACCCATGTCCGATTGAGGTGACCTGGAACGAGACGTCCGTTCAACCGACGAATGTGGATCCACTTTGTCGCCTTTTCTCCTTGATCTTGTTCGTCGTGACTTGAGAGTCGAGCTAGAAGACCCTGGCACCTGCATATCCACTTTGACTTTCCCCTTTCCTTTCGCCGGTGTCGCAGCTTCGGCCTGAAGCCGTGAGATGAACTGATCTTGAGTGCTGAAGGCCGCGGCTTGATCGGCCAGCACGTCCAAAGCAGACCTAACCCTTCCAGCACCACCAGAAAAAGTTGCCTCACTTGTTTCAGCAGACAATGCAGGCATGTCATCCGTGGATCGGCTCGTGAGTCCCTTCAACGCTGACAGCTCACTGTCACCTGCCACAACTTTTCGACGCTTCGGGACAGGGCTTCCAAGCATGTCCCCTGATCGTGAATGGCGATTCCCCATCTTTGGGGAGTCGCCAACTACATCCACCTCTTCGTCTTCGTCGACGTCGCCATCGATGTCTTCTCGCATCATCGAACGAGCGGCACTTAATAGTGAATCGAGAGGGGTTGGGGGGTTATTCGATCTCGCATCTTGCTTTGGTCTGCGAGCGGACGATGCAACTGACGGAGCCGTCGTCGATGAACTGGGGGTTTGTAGAATGTGGTGGCGATATGTAGGGATAAAGACAGGGAGTGATTGTAATCCCTGCCCTGGACGCAACTGGCCATTCAAGTAAACGTATCCAGCCTCGGCTGGGTATTCCATCTGGGACGTGTTACGTTTAGGTGTCTTGGGCGTGCTTGCAACCACCGTCGTCGCCGACTCTTCCCACCTACGCTCTCGCTCTCGTTCGTCCAAATGCTGCACCATTCCGGATAATATCCCGGCGCGGTGCTTGCCAATTTTACGGGCAGCTAAAAGTAGATGCTCCACTCTGGCATCAGCACTGGCATTCTGTGGGGTAGACTTTTGCGATGGTCGCCGCCTATGTTGATTCATAGACGGATGAGCATTAGTGGGTGCTTCCGATTTGCGAGATTTGGGTTTCGGAGTGGCTTGAGAGTGTAAGTTGTCGAAAGGGTCTATTGGGATTTCATCTTCGCTCGGATCATGCCCCTCGTCTTCTGTAACAGATGGAATTTTCTCCTTCTTTCGTCTTCGAGAATGTGAAGCCTTTGGATTTGGCGTAGGAGGGAACATCGATGAACGTGAAACAAGCGGCTGCATGAGTAGTAGCGGTCTTAATCGCATCAGTTCGGATTCGAGAGTTTGCAACCGAGAATGAGTTTCGTTTAGCTGTAGATCACGGATGAAAATGATAGCGTGACATTTAGAGGAGAGGAATTACCCGTTGGCGAAGACTCCTATTATCCGTTTCTGCTGCATGAAGGCGTTCTAGGTCCTGTAATGAAAGTCAGAGGGAGCCTGGTAGAAGAAGCACAATGACGATGTCGCCACGTCGACGGCCGCAGACTGGAAGCGACACTAAGGAGCTGGGACTAACCTCGTCTCGCTCGGAATTGATCCAGGTCTTTGCTTGCTGCGCAAGCAGTGCTTCGGCCATCCTAGCCCAACCATCCTTTTCAGAGTTCCACCGGAGATGTTGCTCCTCGGATTGACGTAGCAACAGGTCCCTGTGTTGTATCAAGGCAGATATCATATCGGCCTGTCTGAGGAGCTGATCCGAATCTGGTTTAATCAAAGCAGTGAGTCTTAGCACCTGCGGAGAGAGGTCTAAGTCATATATGGCAAGCGAAGATAGCAGGAGTGATTCGGACCATTTCCGCGAGCTCCTTTTCTCGTGGAGTGAGCTGAGCATGGGTATTATCGACATGTCGCATCTTGATGACCTTTTTGCGCATGCAGACGATATCGGATTCGGAGAGGGGTTCGGGGGAGGCACTGATGCGGAGAGAAGTCGATTCGGAGTCTTCCAGGAGCGTTTGTGGCGCCGGGGACGGAGACATGATGTGTACGAGATCGTCGAGGGAGAGCTGGGGATAGTCCTGGCTCATTTCTGCCGTCAATATAACGGAGAAAAGCCAAACAGCTCATCGCCAAATAACGCCACGCGTGGATGGTCACGTGATAGTAGGCAAGTCATGTGACCATTGACCACTTGTCTCTACTGACGCATTGCCAAGCGTACATAGATGAGGCTGATCGAGATGTTGACATCGCCAGTTCTGTTGCGGCAGCTCGTTCTCTTCCTCTTGGCTCTTCCACCGCTTTTCATTTCTGTCTACATCCTCGCAGGTTTCCCCTACCCGCCCGCTCCCCCGCTCATCCATTCTTCCCTCGCCGCTCTTCCCCCATCTTGCCCTTCCTGGTCCGTCTATCCGGACGACTACTACCAAGGCGGCTCCTACGTCACCCTTCCCTATGGCCGCGTGAGTCTCCGACTTCTACTCCTCCTACCGCAGGCTTCACGCTCTGCAGACCCGCTACTGGCTTATCGGACCCAAGGATGGCCCACGCGTTCGTCTGTCCCACATTCCCCTGCGATGCCCTCACCTTTAACCGTCAGGTCGTCCTCATCCATGGTCTCTCCATCCCAGCCATCGTTTGGAAGGACGTGGCGCCTGTCCTCGCCTCTCGCGGCTATCGCGTCCTCCTTTATGGTAATGCCACTTGAACCCCCAACGTGTTTTGGTTGACAGTTTTCTCAGATCTTTACGGTCGTGGTTACTCGGATGCCCCAGATATAACCTACGACGTCTCTCTTCACACGACACAGCTCGCTCTCCTCATACAGCACATCAGATGGGACCGTACTCACGTCATTGGTCTTTCCATGGTTCGTATCCTGTCGATCATCTGGAATTACGAGCGACTCTCATTACTCTTCAGGGTGGTGGTATCGCTGCCGCCTTTGCGGTCCAATTTCCTCACTTGGTTAATGGCAGGCTCGCCTTCATTGCATCCGGCGGCATGATCGAGGCATGCCATCCCCCAGTCTTCAGTCGTCAGACCACTTACGTACCCTGTAGTCAGCTGACATTTCACGCACTGCAAAATTCATGTCATCACCAGTTGTACAGACTGTATCATCTCTTTCTCCATTTCAGGTATGAGTGATGTCCTCACACCTCTCCATGGTCGCTGATCAGCAGCAGCATTATCTGCGTCTCCTGGCTAATAATTCCAACCCTTCCGATATTCAGATGATCAATCCCATTCAGGAGGTCAGCGCACCTTTTCACTACCGTTGCAATACTCTGCTCAACCCCACCAGATTGTTCGGCTACAGTCGGCACATCTTCCGCATTATAATGCTGCTGTCGCATCCTCTCTCCGTCATGGCCCTATTCGAGGCCTCGATTACGCTTTCCGTGCGCTTTCCAATTCTTCCAATGAAATTCTCCTTATACACGTAAGCTTCTTTCTCTCACCACTCGCTCCGACAAACACATTTTCAGGGAACGGCAGACAAAACTGTTCCTTACAAATATGCTTCGAAGATTCAAGGCCTCATCCCTCAGGCAAAGTTGGTCACGATCACAGACGGAGGTCATGATATCACCGTCACCCATTCAGAAGAAGTGAATACTGAGCTTCTTCAATTTCTCTCTGCCAACAATCACAAATGATGAATTAATCACCTGTGAGCATAGCTTTAACGTGCGTTACGATCCAATGCATACCACATGCTATCCTCTTCTTCGGATATCCTCCTATAACACATGTTACACTGTATCCTGTCGCTGTTGCTTTCCGTTTTTTTTTTTTTTTTTTTTTCACATGGTAAAATAGAGACGGACGATGTTGTAGTTTATTTATGAATGGCATTCAAATTTATCTTATGTACACCATTGCAATTCCTGGCACGACGAATTCGGCCAAATTTGACTTCAGCATTTGCTTCGAAGTCAAGTACTGCAGCATACACGAATATAAATAAGAATTCAGCTGTTAGAGCCAGAGAGCAAAGTTTGTTAAACGAATCAGCAACCGTGGGTCAGGCGGGGCATGGCAAGGTGCTTAAGCATGCAGTGTGCTATCAAGGCAAGGCGGAAAGTCGATTGTTCCGGTGCCCGTGACAGGGTCCCACAATTAATTAATCAGGGTTTGCATCTAAAAAGCTTGCGTCATGAATCCGCGCCCAGCGGTGAACGAGCGAAGAAAGGACTCGCGATAGGGTTAATGAAACCAAAGCGAGACTTGATTTGGGCGATACGCGCGTCGTTCACCATCGTGGCAAGCATCGTTCCCACGACCGGGAAGCAGAAGTGCCACACCCGTGCAGTAAGTTACCATCAATCTAACCACGCAGGAGTTAAATACCGAGTTAGAATATAGCGGGAGATTACTTCACTTACCGCCGCTACATAATTGCCATCGTTTGTATAGAGATCAGGATATGCGCGAGACTAGATTGAATACATGGTGGGCGAATCGAAGGGATAGATGTGACAAATATAGTCCTTACTTGTCCGGTCGAGCTCCAAATACTGCTACTGTATGCAATAGGCGTGTCCTTTAGGTACGACACGACAGCATCCTTCTGGTATATGGGGATCGCAGAGTAGTTGCTGAATCTACCTAGTTTCGCACGCAGACTCGGGATCGTACAGTCTTGCGGGAGCTGACTTGCGTCGCGCCAACTAAAGTGACATATGGACAAGTGGAAGGGAAAGTTGGGTGAAAAATATTGCCACCAACAGTTTGAGAAATTTCCCTTTGTGGAACGTTTTAGCAGACCGTCGTCACACTATGTTGAAAGGGACAGCACCATTCGGGTTCAGACAACTGCCCCCGTTGCCAGCGATGCCATAGTAGCCGGAGGCAAATAGAAAAGTAATGCCCATGAGACCAAATTTGCCATATTCGGCACATTGGCATGTGGCATGATAGGCAACCATCAAATCGGCCTCGTCGTATTCACAGGAGATCGAGATTACCCTGGCGCGTGTGACGGTATCACATGCCTCGGGGCCCCCATCATATTCGCCAGGCTGGGTATCGGTCCACGGTCTGGTCATCAGCATCCTCGAATGTGCAGTAGGAGTTATCGAGCGCATCAAGAAAGTTGTTTGAGGGTGCACCTGCGAAACCGAGGTCAGACAACAAAACGCACAGTTCATAGCACCTTCGACCAGGTCGCCAGCTTGGCATAGAGTAATGTTTTGTTTCTTGGTTACAGCAGATCGAGGTTGAACTCTCCGTTAATGATAACTGATTGATCCTGGCTCAATACGCCTGTGGACCGTGAACGCTTCAGGAACCAGTGACTCTAGTTTGAGACGTGTTTTTGGTCGGACTCGCATTGAGCACCGCCACTCGGTCACTGTCGATTTCTAGTACGCCCGATGCCGGGCCAGCAAGAGAGCGACGATTCCACGTCGACGAAAGCGCGAGGCACGTTTGCCTACTTGCAGCCCTACGCTCGCTCCCAGTTCAGTCTCTTTGCCATTCCGCTCGGACCATGCCATGATTCTGACCACCCACGACTTCACCAAGAACGCCCGTGCTCGCGCTCACCTCGCTGTGTGAGTCCTCGTGCAGCCTTCTCTCGGCCGCTCTGCTCATACCGTGTGGCAGTCACGCTTTCGTCGTTCGTTCCACCAGCTGCTCTCCCCCCTCATGTCTACTGCCCGCCCTACCTCCACCGGGTCGGTTTCTCGCTCGCCTTTGGCGTCGCGACGTGGGCGTTTGCGACAGGAGACACGCGGAACGGGCCCGGTATCGCGACCGGTACGTCCGTCCTCGCTGATCCAGATGGCGCCACAATAACTAATCCCGCGCTCACGATTATGGTATACCAGCCTGGTCGCTCATCTACCTCACCTTTCACGCGCGAAAATCGCTCCGGGCACCGAGGCATGTTCTCCCGCTTGCATTGAGCGTGGGGACGACCGCGTGCACTGCGCTGTACGGCACAGAGTATTTCTTGTATCAGAGTTGAGGTCTAGATTGTATCTAGTTGGATATCAGAATAGGACGCCCTTTCTCGTCATTTCGCTCGATTCGTTCGACGCAGTTCCAGCATTCCCGGATGAGGAAGCTACTGGCTTCCCTGACGTTGCACCCTGCGCCTGTTGACGTGAGATACCTATATCAATGCTGCCTTCGACCCAGCTCAATGGATTTATTGTAGAGGTCCGATCACTCTGTCATGTTTTCATTTTTCATGGGTTCGCCGTAAACACTGACCGCAGGGGGTCTAAGACGTAATACGCCCGTCAAGAAGAGAAAAAAGACGCTCGATCAATGTTCTAAGCACCCGTTCCAGCAGAACGCCACCATCTGACGACGCCGTCTTGCCCACCACTCACGAACATGCCTGCCGAGCCAGTCGGTGTGGGCTGTGGGCGCCATGCGACACTCCACACTTCACCCGACTCCTGGAGGGTCGACACGGTTGCGTGTGCAGCGATGTCCCATACCTTGATACTTTTGTCTGCAGAACTGTAGGAACGCGTAGGTGATTGCATTGCAACATGGAGGGTACATGTGATACATACCCAGAGACGGCGAGACGGGCATCGGGAGAAATATCCACGCTTAGGACCCAAGACGAATGGCCAGTGAGCGTCGCGACTGCTCCAGAACCAGGTTTTCCAGAAGCTGTGGAGCGGACGTCGTGCAAGATGAGGCGCTTGTCATCTGACGCGGTGAGTAGCAACTGCAAGACGCCTCAGGTGAATACGCATCGAGATAAGGAAGGAAATGGGCTGACTTGTCCGTCATAGGACCATGCGAGGGAGCGGACGGCCATGGCGTGTGATGTGTAGGTGGTCGCCAGGGAACCAGATTCGAGATCGAAGATGAACACCTGCCCGGCTTCCGACGAAAGTGCTAGTCGTTTTCCGTCAGGGCTCTGTAGTTACATTCATTTGGCAATGGTACGATCGCGGTGGTGCATCTACCAAGAAGCATTTGCGTCGTAGCGCGCACAGGTGTAGAACGTACGTGTTTGCACGCCATGCCGTGCTTGTTTCGGCCACTCGACAATACGGCCTGACGAACGCCAAACGAGTCGGGGGATGCAGAATAAATGTTGACGTTTCCAGAGCCGCTGGTACCGGCATATGTCACGCCTTTGGGGTTGAGCGAGACCGCCCACGCTAACGTAGGGGGTTCAGACAAGAGAGGTGTGTCACGTCATGTGCTTACACGGTTCGGCACCTTCGACTGACCGATCGTAACTCTCGTGCCGACCGACGATGGTGTCGGATGAGAGATCCCACAAAGAAGTCGTACCGTCAAGGCCGTTATACAGTACCGAACGGCCGTCGTGGGATGCAGAGAGGGAGACAACGGCGAGATTATGGGGTGGACGGGCAAAGGAGACTTGACCTGAGGTAGAGTCCCACTGTTTGATGGTTCCGTCGGCAGAGGCGGAGATGACCGTATCGGCTGTCGTCCAAGCAATGTCCCATATTTCGTCGGAGTGGGCTGTGGAGAGCTGAATGGTACTCGGGTGATCAAGTCGGACAATAACGCACGTTCTTTGCATTCGAGCGCGTTCACAAAGGCGAGGCTCTGATGGCGGAATGATTCGTGGAGTAAGTAATTCGACTACGAGGACGTACCATTGTTAGTCTGCCGTCGACGAGTGTAGAGACGATCGCGATATCCCGAGCGGAGGTTCAAATACTTAAAACTTCTGTTGAACTCTAAACGTTCCTCAACATCAACGAGAGCGGACGAAGACACCAGTCAAAAACAAGCAAAGATGTCTGACGCTGGAGATGAAATTCAAGTCGATGACGCCGCCCCCGCAGAGGTCGAGGTCGAGGTCTCTGCAGAGGCGCCAAAAGGTAAAATGTCCGTCGAGGACGCACTTCAGGTTTGTGTGCTACGTTTCCATTCGTCCGTATTTCTCATCGTCCTTGAAGCAAGTTCTGAAGAACGCACTCGTGCACGACGGACTTGCGCGTGGTCTGCGCGAGTGTGCCAAGGCCCTGGACAAGCGCCAGGCTCACCTCTGCGTGCTCGTTGAGACGTGCACCGAAGCTGAATACATCAAGCTCATCGAGGCCCTCTGCACAGAGCACAAGATCAACCTGATCAAGGTTGGGGACGGAAAAGTGCTTGGCACCTGGGCCGGCCTGTGCAAGATCGATAAGGAGGGCAACCCACGCAAGGTCGTCGGGTGCTCGTGCGTCGTCGTCAAGGACTATGGTGTCGAGAGCGAGGGTCTGCACGTCCTCTTGGACTACTTCAAGACCCGTTGACAGGTGAGTCAAGGCCCGCGTTTGTCATATACGATGACAATACAGACTCCCTCAACGGAGACTTCGTTTGATGAGGATATCAGTCTATCCGGAATCATTTATTTAACACCTGACTCTCCCGTTTTGCATCCAAGCGAGTTGTGCTGATCCGTGCCTTGCAGACGGCTGACACTGTTGTACGACGATGTGAATCGATAGTATCTTAGCTTTAGTGGATGTTTTTTCAGATATGCTCTTGGCAAAATACTTATCAGTGTGCCTAGAGCTTGAAATATGACTACTGCCGTGCCGAGCGACATAAGTTGGGGTAACGAGCTTATTTGATCCGGTGAAGGGACCTGGGAACGCCCCAACCATCAAATTATCCTCTCACCATGTCCCCAATGAACAGCGATGGGCCCGTCCCCGAGGCGAGGTCTACCAACGATGAACGAAAGAAACCTCTATCTCGAGCTTCGTCTTACATCCGACTCACCCCACGCCGTGCCGTCGCCTCCTTCGAAAACCTCGTCGCCCTTGCCAACCATCAAGAGCGTCTCAGAGAGGCCCGAAAGATAATTTGGCGCGACCGAGGTGAACCAGCCGCGGAGCTCTCAGACATATGGGAGTGCATCGAGCATGCCGGGCGAGGCGGCCTTCGTGCGCACCATCTACAATCTGTCTGCTCGTTCTGACCCATTTCTTTCAGGGGCGGGTGCCATCGCTTTTGCTATTCGCGCCGGTATCAATATTGTCCTGGCGACACTCCGGTTTGGTAGGGTACCAAGGTGAATGTTTACGTCCATTCTGATACCGTTCCGCGCTGAGACTTTTTCGGTTTTTGTGTAGGCAAATGCGCTTTTCATTAATCCGCCACGCCATCTTTGGCAAGGACTCATTTAGATTCGCTGCAATGCTCGGTGAGTGGCTCACCCTGTCTCATCATGCTTGTGACTTCACGACTACTTGTCAGGCTCCTTCGTCGCGCTATACAAGTCCATCCTCAACGTTCTTCCGATAGTCCTTCCCATCGCGCCATCGACTCCTCCTTCCCCATCAGAAGAAATCGAGGAAGAGCAGTCCGTTTCCGGTACCCCAATTGACATCCCTCTGTCCCAGCGGCAAGCCCGGCTGTCCTTTTCAGCACGAGCGCACCAACAATGGGTGCGCAAAAAAACTCGCAGATGGTACGCGGTTGTCGCTGGTGCGATTGCCGGTGGCGCAGCCATCATGTTTGAGAAACGATCGCGTAGGTTGATCATTGCCCAACAATTGTTCGTTCGGTGCGTCGTCGGTCGGAGTTGCACAGTCGTTCGTGTGCTGAGCGTCGTGAAGTGGGCTTCAAGGATCCTTCAACTTTTTCACGTCGGAACGAGGGATTCGTATTCCTCATGGAGATCTGCTTTTGTTCTCCGTGTGGTATGCTTACTTTCAGGTCATCAGAATGCAATTGATAATCCGGTACCAGCTGCATTCAGATCGTGTATGCGCTCTT
Organism: Austroboletus niveus; assembly: GCA_038090255.1. Classification (NCBI taxonomy): domain Eukaryota; kingdom Fungi; phylum Basidiomycota; class Agaricomycetes; order Boletales; family Boletaceae; genus Austroboletus; species Austroboletus niveus. Next base: position 13,117 of record JBBPMJ010000352.1, read on the forward strand.
TTCTCGACCTGAGACACTTCCAAGGTCGTATACCACCTGGTAGGTGATCAATTGATGCGTTCAGATCTCTTTTTGATCTTTTCTTAGGCTTTCCAAGGCTTCCGGTGCGCCTATCACAGCTATGGAAATGGTCCAGGATATAAACCGCACGGGGACATTTAATATCGATGGCCTTGATAAAATTCTTGGGCGAGAGGTGTGTCATAGTCATCTTTTCATAGGCGAAAACAATCACGAACTCGTTTGGCAGGATCTCGTACCCAGAAATAGAACGGCCATTTTGGCGAGAAAAGCGCTTGCAACTGCTAATCCGCCGGACTTCGGTCCGCCATACCCTCCATGTGCGGTCATCCATCCATGGGTTGAATCCTGCATGGAAATACCCCTTTCTCGTTTATGGACCGTGTTCCAATGGGGGTTCCCCATTTACGGAGCGTTGCATCTCATACCATTGATACTGTTTAAGCGCAAAGCCTTCCTTTCGAGTCCGTTGCCAGTGCTCTGGAAAGCTGCCTGGGGTACAATCAGAAGCTCAGCTTTCTTGGCGACATTTGTGTCTGTATTTCAATGTGAGCACTCTTATTATTGTAATTGCGTCGTGATCGATCGAGGTTGCTTTCAGCTTGGGTCTGCTTCAAGAATTACTTGCATGCACTGTTATCTACCCAATCGAAAGTCAGGATACCACAGATCATATTGGCGTTTCTTGGTTCCAAATACTCATACGCATTTGGAGGTTTCCTTGGTGCGTTTTCTTTGCTCATAGAGGAGAAGAGAAGGCGGGGAGAATTGGCGATGTATGTCTTGCCAAAGGGATTGGAGAGCGCGTGGTTAACCGCAAGAGGGAAAGGATGGCTTTTCAGAACGGGAGAGTTTGGAGATATGATCGTGAGTTCTGACTGGCGATTACCGTTTGCGTAAATATTGACAAAGGGACAGCTAACGGCAATTGGAATGGGCATGGTGATGGTAAGTTTCATTTGATTCGGAAAGTTGCGCAGCGTAGCGAAGCTGATGTGATCGCGGTTCTTATTCGAAGAGTACATATCAGGTAGGAAGTCCATCAAGGTAGTGCTTTGCGTAGACTGACGTCGCCCAGAACGAACCACAACATCTTTCGGGCCTCGTCAGGCGCATATTATACCAATTTATAGGACCTAATTAGGGTCCTTTCATGATGCATTCCATAGGCAAAGTATCTTAGCGAGTTGAATGGTCACCGTTGCGTTCGCGATACCGTAATTTCAGCCAAGAAGCTCACCTAGGCTGTGCATACTGCATAGCACCGCGTCACGTCATCCACTCTGCTCGCCGAGTCTCGGTCAGATGTACCAGATAGGGCGCATGGCCAGATCCTCGGGGGATAAAACGGAGGTAATGAGTATTCTTGCTTGTCCAAATCGACGGCACCAAGTCAAGCAGAGGTCGGGTTTCATCTTTTGCATCCGTTGACGTAAATGTCATACGGACACAGCTAATCGACACGAGCAACTGAAGAGGATCGTCGAGTGCAGAGACAGCTGGGAGCAACAGCGAGCGGCCATCGTGGAGCGTAAGGTGGAAGAGGTATACCTGTAATTTCGAGTCTGACTTGATGATACGCACGTATCGTACGCTGGGACGTGTGGACGCGACAAATGATGCGAGGAACGTAGCTGAGTGGATGGTTTGGTTTCTGTATCCTGTGCGCATAGGCGGGTCCCGAGTATTCACTGCTGGTACTCTGCAAGGAGTGGAAATAAATCGAAGCGGGCGTAGAGCGCGTGGAGAGTCGACTGTAGGGAAGCAAAGCGGCGGATATCATAGTCGTAAGTATCTACGATGCCGACGGATTGATGGCGAGTTCCCGAAGGATCAAATCGTACGTGGAAACGTCGAGTTCTGGTTGTACGTCGTCGTTCGGGTTTTACGGTGAAACGGCACCCTATGTAAGAGATCTTATTGATGTCACGTGGAAGTTCGCTTCGCCGAGGCACTGCCATCAATGGTGAGTTGCACTGATTGAGTCACCGAAAATACTAGTCCTGAACCTGAGGTGTCGTTTCCTCAATTATCCGACTACTTGATGACTTCAGCTTTGCAAAAGTTATGATATCAACGGACCCTTTATGCCCGTTCTCTTGAATTTGGCCTCAAGATCGTTCACCGGACCGTTGTCACCCAATCAGACGATGATGTGAACACAGCTTCAAATATAGATCCAATTCCGACCGGCTGGACCATGCAAGAATGCAGTCTTATGCTTCGGCAACAACGCGACCCGTTGATCAGGTATCTGTCCAACTTTTCCGTAAGCCCCGCCTTATAGCACTGCCGATTCGCATAGGTCCGGCGTCTTCCCAAGTTCATCACGCTTTTTATATGCAGGATGGATCGATCCTACGTTTCTCCCCTCCCTGCTCACGCGTGATTTCCCCATTCAAATTCCACCGTCTTTGGCGTTTATCCCACCATGAATCGTCAAAGCACGTCAGGTAACAGCCCAACCCGGTCTTCTGCTTATGTCGTCGGCGCGCGACGTGGGCCACAGGCGCTCGTCTTTCCAGAACAAGTAAAGGGGCACCTACGCCTCTTGAAAATGTTCCACAACCTCAGGGTTATCATAGAAGACTGCAAGGATCGGCGAATACCCGATTATGCAAGGCAGATGACCGGGGACGCACGTTGGCGCTGGTTCGTCTATCTCGCCGTCGAAAGGTACGTCTCTTTCCCGCTGTTTGCTATTGAAGGCTCGCTTCATCGCTCGTCGAACGGACAGATTCGAGCGCTGGGCAAAGTCCCTCGAACCTGTTACCCCCGAGAAATTTGTCATGAGGCACGTTCCGCCTGTAGACGTTTGGATGGTGTGGCATGCGTACATGCTTAGTCCTTGGTAACCCCCGCTACCTTCGTTTCATCATGCTAGATTTACACAGTTCTCACAGTTGGTATGCGGAAGATTGCGAACGTATCCCAATGTTGCAACAGTTGCGGTCGCTCAACGTGTTGGTTGTCGGCTCGGTGGGTTTCTCGTCGCTCTTGTCGCGTGTGGAATCAGGAGTTTGCGTAGATCGATATTGGCAAGGTGGTGCAACAGAAGCCGAGCGCTGCGAGGACCGAGGCTTGGTATCGAGAGACGAGAACGCCTTTCAACCCCTTTGAGGCGATGACCATGTCAGAGAACGCGTTTAAAGAATTGGAGTGCCCCAGATGTCGAACAAAGGTATACGTTCGTGAGTGCGCATTAATCCGTCTGTACCTGCGCATCATCGCTCACGTCTCGCCCGACAGCATTCATGAGCGACGGTGGAACTGGGTTTGCCCAGGGAAAATCCTTCTCAATTATGTGTCCACTTCCCGGGTGCAGGCTTAAAATTACGCATAATAACCTTGCAGTTGCAAAATTTGTGCGCGATCTGTCAGAAGTAGACGGAGAACAAGCTAACTTTATTGCGTAAGTCGTTTGGGTATCTACATGAGCGTTGTGGTGATGTCGCGTGACATAGTGGCAGCCTCTTCATTCCGTCGGGAAAACGGGATTCCCGGAATGCCAAGATCATCAAGAGGCGGTTGATGCAATCGGATCACTTTTCGCGCTCTGGGACGAATTCTCTGAAACTTGACGAGCGACTCGCCAGACTGGATCGGGTCAAAGAGATCAAGGAAAATATCGGGTACTCACTTAACAAGCTCGAGGAGGCTATATCGACTTCCTTGAAAGGATGTTCCACCGCTTCGTAAGTGTGCCCGGTTACTCCCAGACTCTGTCTCGACGCGAACAGTAGTGGTCAGGGTGGCAAGGGTTCTGAGCGCGTATTCTAACGGTACCCCGTTTTCTATCGATCTCGTCGACGCTGTACGTTATTCTCATTTGAGATTGACCTTGACTAAATGTTGTGACAGGTTCTTCGTCAATGCCAATTCACTACGCATATGAACGAGCTGGGTTGGTTAACGTCAGGCGCGTTTCGCGAGGCAGACAAATACGGGATTCTGGAGCACTCGATAATGAGATATCACGCGTACGTTGTCATATCTTATCGCGTCTCATACTTTCATTGATTCTCTTTACACAGGTTTCTAGACTTGATGTCTACGTGCCCCAAAGCCATGCTTGTACCTACGTTGGACATTGACTTGGTGTGGCACACGCACCAACTCATGGCAGATCGATACCACATCGATTGTGAAATATACGTCGGTCATCATGTCGATCAGTAAGCAACTTCTCTTCACGGACTTTGCAACTAACGTTGACATCTGTCTAGTGAACTAAGCGTTACGGAAAGTCGTCTTTCTTCTGCGTTCGATGGTACATGTCGTGCATGGCAGGTAAGTAAAACGATTCTAAACTTATCCCTCGAGAGTTGTAACTGAGAATCAGGTTTGATGCAAGGATCGTTTTCAAGTCCAATACATGCAATGCGGATGTCCTGTCACGGACGGCTCCCCATCTACGAACAAGTTGGCGCAACTCGTCCGAAACTGCTTTTCTTGCCGTTCGCAACTTCAGGCTGCCGTCCTGCACACAGAACACCTTCCGGCGACGCACCCCAGCACCCACAACGCTTTGCTCACTTTCCAGACTATAGGTTCTGGTACGTTTGGCAAGATGCACCACGTCAACAGCGATAGCAAGCGCAAGGGAGATCAACCATGGTCGCCTACGGCGAATCCTGATCAAACATCGAAAAAGGCGAAGCACTCAACGCAGATTTATTCTGAATTGGCAGTGCCTGTTTACCTCCAAAATGGTTTTCCTGCGGTCCTGAACCAGCCGAATCAACGATCTGCTGTACGGCGACGATCGGAGATGCGTTATCCAATCTAATGTTAAGACTCTTGTGTGGTTTCGCTCTGTTATTTTCTTCCTACTTAGGAAGACAACCTTTAACCTTGTAGGAGCCATTAGTTATTAGACCGGGGAAATACGACCTGAGCTCAGTGTCCGCTGGTCTACACAGTGCAATGTCCATCGCTCGCCAGGGTGTGACGAAAAGTCTTATATTGATCACAACGTCTCGGAAACCATACCATCCGACTCGGAATACATGGATATTCTACTTGCTGATCGCGTGGACACCTTTGTGACGTCGATTGCTGAAGTGCTGAAGTGTGTCGCTGCGTGCAGCGTCGTCTATCATTCGTCCGAGTCACGTGTTAGTTTCTCTTAGGAACAATCCAGAAGGCACCAGACTTACATCTTGACGAGCTCCAGGAGATGTTAGCCATGACATGTGTCCACGTCTCATATACTACTGTGTGATGGGCGCTTCGTAAACAAAGGTTTGACGATGAAAAAGGCATGTAGAACTATTTCATGCTACTATTGGATATCTTGGCACACTTCTGATCGTTGCAGATTGCTCGTGTTGCTGCTGAACGGTCTGCGGAGAAACGTCTCGAGTACATGACAAGGATGGGAAAGTATGAAGCTTGATAGCTTGTTCTTGTTGATGAAAGCTCAGTCGATCGCTGTACGACATGTCGTGGTTGTGCCTGGGCAATTCGAGGATTAAAAGGCATTTTTTGTACGTGGAAAACGATAAGATATATGCATGCCCTCTCAGGCTGACGTCCCCATTGAGCCATGGTTCGCATATCTACTTCAAGTGGAAGAGCACAACAAGGATGGCATCACATAGTATGCACAGTACGGACCAGTCCTTGTGCAAAATCGATTCATTCGCACATCTCAGCTGCTCAGATTCGTTGGAAACCCCCTTAAAAGTCTGCAAGAACTGCTCAAGATTCCCTTAGGCTCAGCAACGCTCATTGTACAGTTTGTGAAACGTGATTTGGAAGACTTGCGAGCAGGACGTTGGGTGTTCCCTCAAAGCAATCCAGGTGGTCTACATTTGCTTACGTCTTTCAGGCTGAATTTATCATCATGAATTGATCGCTGTTACTTGTTCTATATTCGACCAGAGTCAAATTTGAGTCAAATACCGACGTATAAGATTGTCTTCCGTTCGAACGACTCATAGAGTCTCTATGTGAACATTGTGGCACGGTTTGGTTACAAGGATAGGTCAACGACCGTCAGCCTCGACAACTAATGAATACTGGCATAAACCCTCTTGTACGAGTGAGTCGTCGTAGTGCCTCCAAAAACCCCCCGAGAGTTACTAATGCCGCATGCACCCATTTGTTTCCCACCATTTAACCGACGGAAGCGGGTCTGCACGCCCTGCAGGAGTCAGCCCTGCAGCTTGTCGTGTAACACTCCCCACATCCGGTCCATATCCGATATGCTGCCCATCACTTCATTATTGTTCATCGCAGCTGGGTCCATTGCAGTCAACCTCAGCGCAAACACAACTTGGACCTTGCTCTGGTGAGGCCAATACTATCTTGCAGCCTTTTCGGTCGACACCTCAGACTACTACTACTACTACTACTACTATGTCGCAGTTCTCTCAGTCAACGCTGCCACAGACTATGCCTCCTTTGCTTTTGAGTTCCCACCGACCCTGTACCAGAATAACCCAGCAGCCGGATTACTTGCAGTCAACCTCAGCGCACACTCAAGGTACCGCACTCATCACCTTTGTGGCCAATACTACTTTGTCGCGGTCTTCTTAGTCGACATCTCCGTGACTTTTCACCAACCTCGAAATCGGATTCCATTTGGATGTCAAATCTGTCTGCTCGGGCACAGAACGAGCTAGAGGCTCTGAACGGCGACAGGAGATTGTGAAACGATCACGCCAGCGCTTTTGCTTCCATTGGTTTATCAGGTCAGTTCTATATATTCACATTTGGTTCAGAGGTACCAGTATCGACTCTGTGACAATCCGGAACTACAAGAGCCCACGGGCCTCCTGAGGGCTCTCTCAATGCCTACTAGCGTTTCGGATCGTTGTGTTATTTCAAAATTTCGTGAACCAGGTCAAACCAGTCCAAATATTATAAGTAGAACTCAGACGGTATAAAATTAGTGTCTACAATGAGATCAAGTAGTTTCAGGCTCGGGCAGTCCAGCTACCAGTAATTATTACACTCTCGCCTCGTTGATGACACACCGGACATCCCTGCCGTACCTTGGCACGCACGACCGACGCGCTGGAATACCGAAAAATGCAAAGTCATCGGTGAATAACTTGCCACACACATGACGACGAGAGAGCGACTCACAAAGCGATCTTGGCGCTCACCTCGTGTGCGGGTCGGCCCCGTGGGTTGACTTCGAGGCTGTTCCCAACATATCGCGGAAGGTCGTCCACACCGTCGATACAGTTGGCATGTACGACGTGTCGGCAGAGGAACAAGAGTAGCAGGTCTTGTGGTGATCGCTGCAGCGGTTCGGTACACAGCAAACAAGGGGCTTTAGCTAAGAGGCCAAGTGACCGTCAGCGGACCATGTTCCTTCTCAGCGACCAGACGTACCCCCAAGGAAGAAGCCAGAATTCTGACCCCTTTGTCGTATGCTCGCGAGGTTTGTCGAGTCGCAATTTAGAATCGCCTGGCAACCTTCTAGTAGCGATATCTGCAGCTGGAAATCGTGAAGGATCTTGATGAGGGCATCCTTAAGACCCGGGATCTCGAGGCCATTCTTGATCCGACGAATTAATCGAATTGGATCGATCTCGGCACCCACGTTTTCGAGTAATCCGCGAATGAACGCTGACGAGGACTCAGAAAACCAAAAGAAGGAATAGCAACTCAACATACTCGGTCGCGCTTCCGCATATTTGAGAAGATCCTCCCAAAGATCGTCGTCATTTTGTTCCTTCGCGAATTCGATAGCCTACAAAGCAGTCGTTAAGGAATTTCACTTGCATCCCTTGTGTGCTCACTTGTTGCACGTCACCGATACGCTCGATGATGAGCGTCAATGCCTTCTTATTATTACCCATCCGACCAAGAAGGAAGACCATCTCCGGAACCAAGTCACGACTCCTGCAGATGTTATACGTCTACACAACGTTGATAATCTCGCGCTGAAACCAGACGGGACGTGCCTACCGCTTCAAGGTTGTAATAATTGCTTGCCCTCAGATACTCGATCAACCGCGACGTCGCATGTTCGGCAAATAAGGTCACTTGGAGGTCCGCAAAGTCAGATGCTAGATGTTGGTCCTTCTTAAACAAAGCATCCAGATAGTGAAATAGGTACAACGATTGAGAGCGTAACTGTTGCACAACGCGGCCCACCTGTCAATGAATAAGACTGAATGTACTTCAAGCGCGGGAACAAGACGGCATACCGGTATCGAGTGCGTGTGGTTCACAAGTAGTGTGATCGCTTCGCTTTGGCTCAGAATGCTTTCGTGGCCCTCTTGCTTGCGTTTCTCGTTGAGTTCTTCGTCGAACTCGACGAGCAAAAGCGCCTGATCTTGTACGTCTGTGAACAAGTTGTGCTCTCGAATCAATTCAAAGACATTCGGTCTCCGCAGCCGCAAGAAGAAAGGGAGAGCTTTGCCATATTGCCGATTTGCAGTATACCTTTATGATCACGATCAGAATCAGTGGAGAAAAAAATAGTTCACGAGTACTCGCAGATCAGCAAGACACTCCATCAGCAAAATGGCGTTCTGCTTGCTTAGTTCCTGAGAGGGCGTAGTTCTGTCTAGTTCCGCCTGGACAGCAACAATGACTGCCGAGACGTCATATATAGTGCTTGGCCACTCTTTGATCATCCGAAGCAAAGCCTGAGATGACAATAAATTCCACGAGATGCAACACCTATGTATGTGCTGACCGATTTATCGTGACTCAAAAAATGACCTAAAATCATCTCGTAGACCATGTGTCCAAGTTGCGGGGAAGTTGTCGGAACATACGGAATGATCGCCTGAGAACATAAGTTGACCGTTCTTGACGCCATGGGACTAACGCACCTGCAGTTGGTACTTTTGTGCAAACACGAATATCCACTCTTCCCATTTTCGCACATCCTGACTACAAACCTTGGGGCACAGTCCAGCCGCTTTCACAAAATCGCCTAGTTTAACAAATGAAATGAGTTGAATGTATTAAAAAGTAGTAGAAAAAGGCTAGGTACCTTCACCAACAAGATGTTTTATATAACGGGCACCAATTTGGACAGCATCGATCCTGGAATCTGGTGTTTCTGAAGAACGCTCGTCTTCTCCAAGTTTCTCCACTTCGTCCAGGGCCTCCTCGTATCGCCTATGTTCGACTAGCCAGGCGATGTGGTCCTTGCGATCCCGTGGCCGAACAAATACGACGTCCTTGGGGCTGACGACCACATAGCAACGATCATTAACTGTACTTGTTGGACTGACGTCAGCCAAGAGATAGTCGTTACAGCCCCATGCCTGGTAGTTTGTCACACTGAGGGCGTCGGTTGTGAGTTCCTCGCCAAAGCGTGATATAATGCGCAATTCAGGACGGTTTGCGGTCTTTCGTGCCTGACGAGCACGGTCGTCCGTCATCTCGTCACCGAAAGTATCTGGGGGTTCATATGCAAGAACAAGGAATGAAAACGAAGTTGGTGTAACACCTTGCGGTGTCGTGCCATTTTCTGCAGATAAATGCTGCGACCTTACTGGATGAGGGACGATGCCGGAAATCATGCAATCCAGCTGAAATGCGGCAGTGACTTCGACAACCCAGGGTGGTAATTTTGTCGTGCCACCTGAAGGGCGAGAACGTATCCGGGCAACTTTGATGTGGTCGGCCCATGCGATGAGAAGTGTAGTGTCATCTTGCCAGTATAGAGTACACTTGAAAAGATCTGCTCGGGGACTATCCTTTGGTCGGTCGATAAAGGTGATACGAGATTGTGATTGTGTGTCGTATATCTTGACTCCCTAAATTATATCATGAACCTTAGGGCAGTACGACAAGGTAAAAAGAGCTCACAAGATCATTTGCCCATGCAATGAACTGTTCTCTCCATCGTACATGCCATATAGGACCCTCAGCCAGATGAAGAATTGTTTCCTTATGACCAAGCCAGCCTTTCTCTCGCAGAACCAACGTGCCCGCCATGCCACCACATACAAACGCGCGAGTGGTTCGCTTAGAAAAGTGAGGTTCCAGAGCAACAGAACGTATCGGACGTTTCATGTCAAAGACATAGGATTCAGTCGTGGATAGAGAATGGACAACGACCTGTCCTGGTAAGTTATTCAATCAGTACACGACACTGAAGGTGACGTGCATCGCACCATCAATTGACGCAGTTGCAACAAAGTCTGCAGTACTATCCATTTCTATGTCGCTCACAGAAGCCTGATGAGGTTTGAATGACTTGATGCGTTCCCCAGCCAGGTTGAACACGTGAACGATACCGCCATGGGTTCCAAGAGCCTACGACCCCAATGAGGTCTATTATTTTAGCTGATATTAATGACGGACATACGAGACACTTGTCAGACACCGAGACGGCGGAGGCCGAGTCCTTCTTAAGCAGATCATTGACAGGGCCGACCATTCTGTCATATTTGAGAGAGGGTTCTTCTTCCTCGTCGTCTTCGTCTTCCTCCTCCTCTTCTTCTTCGTTATCTCGCTCGTTCCGCTCGTCATCGTCCTCTACGACCTCGTCATCACGGCCATGCTCCACCGTGACACCCAACGTCTCCTCGCCGTCTTCCGACTCGTCTTCCTCGGTCTCGGTGTCTCCCTCGCTTCCTTCCCCTAGACTGGTTGTCCCTGCGTTCCCGTTTCCGTGGGTCCGACTGTTTTCGACAACGTTGCTCTCGCCTGGGGTGGCACGTGGATCATCCGTGGGCTTCTCGGTGACCGACAGCGGTGAATTACTGATAGTGGACTCGTTAGCTTCGCTAAGAACTTGAAGCATTTCGCCTGTAGTGTTCGTAATCGAGACGCTGTATTTAACAGGACGAGGACATGTAGGATTATTCGGTAGGACCTAGGAGGATATTATGTAATGCCGCGCCGTTGGATGTTTGTCTTTGTTGTTGCGGAAGTCCTGATTCGGATAGATATAGGAGTACATAAGCAAAACGTTCTGACGAGGATCTGGGTGAAATCAAGCAAACGGTAATATTTATGACCATTAGCATGCATTATGCACTGCGCTGCGCATGTGCGGACATAAATATGGTGTCACGCTCGTCGTCGAAGTGGTCACGTTCGTCATTGATGTGACGAGCCCCCTCATTGCCCTCCTTGGTGTGCTCGTGCCGGCAACAGCCAGGTGAAAGGGACGCACGTTGAGGCAGTGAGCAGCCGTCACTCTCGTCGTCCGTCATTCGCGCTCAAGTGTGGCCCATCGAAGCCTGAACGAGACTTACATCGAGCGTCAAGATAAAGTCCAAATTTGGGCATTACCACAACAAGCATATATAACGCGTCCCCAACGCGAAATAAATGGCCTGATCGGCGTTTTTCTTCTTTCTCTTCTCTTCCATCTCCGCACGTCGTTGTTCGGCTCTCTCCCTTTCGTATACAGTAATGGTTGCTCGCGTTCAACGTCCTGCGCCCGCGTTCAAGGCGACTGCCGTCGTCGAGGGCATGTTCAAAGAGGTATCCCTTGTGGATTACTTGAGTCAATGGTATGTTGGGTTTTTGTCTCTCGCTTCCAATTCGCGACGTGGTGGTAACACTGATTTCTTGGTTTAATTTCTAGGGTCATTCTTTTCTTCTACCCGATGTGAGGCGTATCACATCCTACTCGCCCGTTCCTGAGTTGCACGACTTACTTTCCGCAGGGATTTTACATTTGTTTGTCCCACTGAAATCCTCGCATTCAACGATGCCCTTCCTCAATTCAAGCAGCTCGGCGCTGTTGTCCTCGGTATGACAGTGATTGCCGTGGCTTATGATCTCGTTTCAAGCAATTTTAGGCGTATCCACCGACTCGCAGTTCTCTCACTTTGCCTGGGCACAGCAGCCGAGGAAGCAAGGCGGTCTTGGTCCGGACCTCAAGCTTCCCCTGATCGCGGACAGGAACATGCAGATCTCCCGGGACTATGACGTCCTTCTCGAGGATGAGGGTATCTCGTTGCGCGGTCTCTTTATCGTCGATCCCAAGGGTATTGTCAGGTAGGTACCGGACGACTCGTCACTTTCTCCTGGCTTTAAAAATCGAGTAATACTGATGCGTGGCCAACCACCAGGCAAATCACCATCAACGACTTGCCAGTTGGCCGGTCTGTTGAGGAGACGATCCGTCTGTTGCAGGCATTCCAGTTCACTGTGTGTTGTTCCAATTACTTAGCATGCTCGTACTCACCATCCTTAATGTAAAAGGATGCACACGGCGAGGTGTGCCCCGCTGGCTGGACGGAAGGCAGCAAGACAATCAAAGCTGATCCCAAAGGATCTCTCGACTACTTCGCCTCATCCGCTGATGATATCGAAATGCAGAACGGCACAGGCAAGAAGCGTGCCCGCCAGGAATAAAGTGGGATTCCTTTCAAATCATGACTCATGATACTTAGAAACCAATATACCGTCGAGGTCGTGCTTTAAAATACCTACATATTCCACCGATGTAGTAGGGTGAATATATCCTAATTAGTGAAATTGCATTTATCCGGCATCCGTTTCGTCTTTGAGCATTTCCTTGAAATCTATAAGTCCTAGTCAGTTTCATTCGAAAAATAAATCAGGCTCATCCCTTGAAGAAACATCTCTTCTGATGGACCACCAAAGGTCCATTGGATAGGATACTGCATACATTGATGGAAAATAACAAGATAGCTAAAGCAAAAACAGAGCAACAGATTATCCTTCTACAGAACCGCCGATAACAGAAAAAAAAAGCAAAGAAAAAGCGTGTAAAAAGTACAACCAACGGGTGTCGAAAACCTCACCTGTTTAGACCGACCTCACCGCCCAATCTCTCCCCAACTCTCGTCGCTACCCACCTCGCTCGCACCTTCATGCCCCTCCGACACCAGCACTTCGCTCCCCTCCTCGCTCCCGTCCGCTTGCTCGTACTCAAAGTCGAGGAACGGATTGTATGGGCGATCGCGCACGGGGCTCGTGGCAGCGGGTGCGAGTGTCATACCCCACCCGTTGTCGCTCACATTGTCATCGCTCGCGACCGACATAAACTCGTCAGTTTCCGACTCGGATGCAGTGCGACTGATGGGGATCGGTGAGAGGAACGATGCGAACGAGAGCGCCGGAGAGGCAGAAGCTGCCGAGATTGGACGACCGTTTGATGAGTCCGAGGGAATCTGGAGCAAGGGGGGAGATGATGTCGAGAGGGAAGCGACAGAGGAAGAGTGCGATCCTGTGGCAAGGACATCGTGATGTACCACCACCTCCGAGTTGCCACTGCCGGGCGATGAGGGTGGCGAGATGATACCCACAGACGATGCAGGAGGAGAAACAATCACAGGAGGCGTAGGTGGCGCTGGATACCGTTCTGAGAGAGATGAAATGATCGACGTGTTCGACCCAGCACTTACGTTGGCCGGAGTGAATGTCGAAGTGGAGGTGGAGGCATATGGAGGATCCAGGTCGTCGTCAGATTCACCCGCGACCACTACATTCGCGAGTCCACTGCTTCTCCTAAGGACGCCTGAACCTCCCACAGTTCGAAGCGAACTCGTCGAGTTTGCTCTCGAAGAAAGTGTCCCCTTTGATCCGTAGCTTGAAGACGATCCCATCACCCGCGTAATGGGCGAAAAAGGCCTCTGGCCGTAGATCTCTGCACTTGAGCGAGGCGTGTCCGGTAGGAGAGGGCCAAATGGAGAATCATCTCCCAAGGCCTCGGATGTCGGGCTAAGAGATAAGGGGTGCGGAACGCCTTCGATGACAGATGAACGGTGAATGGCGTTCGGAATAGCAATCGGGGATGGGGAAGCAATACCACCATCCGCGAGAGGGTGGGACGACGGCCCGGGGGATACGATCACCGGTGGCATCACTGAGATTTCAGGCATAGAAGAAGGCGGAGCGAGTGGCGTATTGACATCTCTCTGCGTTGTCGTCGACTGAGATTCAGATCGGAGGCGACCCGTTGGTGTGAGAGGCAGTGATGCTGTGCTAGGAGAGGAAAGATTCGAGATAATGTGTGTTGATGCAAGCGGTGTGTGGGTCAGAGACGTAAACGACTGTGATCATCAACTAAGGATGCGACACCAGCCGACCACATCGGCCACGCACCTCGTCTAGAGTGGTGCTCGTGCTTTCGAACCCGTCAAAGCCGTCCTTAAACGGACCCATTCGTCGCCTTCGCAAACCATCGCGTGTATGTTCCTGACTTCTGAGTACCTCGTTCCGCCACTCGTCCACCTCCCTCGAGGCGAGCGCTTCAAGCTCGAACGAATCTGCAGAAAATGTATTGGGGTCCAATGCTCCATCGTTCTCGGTCCCATCTCTGGGATGAACATGGTCGCGATGGGACGAATCTGAAGAGGGAGATGCATCGCGGCGGCGACGGGAAGACCCCACGGGTACAGCGCTCGCCCCTCTATCACGTGCCGCTCTACGCCGCGCCAGAAACTCCTCTGCCCATTCCTCTAACTTGGGGGCGATGTGGGGTTCGTAAACAAACTAGAGAGAGGGGTGTGAGTGCACATGTTTGTACTAGGAGCTACCAAGGGCCTGTGATTCGTACCTCTTTAAACGCAAATACAGCAGCGACACCGACGATGGCAGCAACCACGTATACGGCTACCGGTGGGGCCATGGTACGTCGTTCGAGGCGAAGTAGATGCTGTGAACAAGCGTGCTGCGCAGCACGATCCCAAGCGCTGAGAAGGTGATGAGCGGTTGAGAACGGACGTTCTGGTTCATCTTACCTGTGAGACAAGGACCACTAAATGGCGATCTGGTCAGAACAAAATCGGCGATACGGTCGGTGCAAAGGTTGAACTGAGGTCGGCTCCAAGCTTCCGTAATTGAGCAGACCCCCTTTATATTTCGATGGCCCGGAAATACCCGCTGCTTGCCGAACTTTTCAGTCATCAGACACTCGAGGAGTCGTAAATTCGTCAACGAGCACGCTGATGCAGCTGGATGCTCCCACAACATAGAGCTTATTTATTTCCGCTGCGGATTTTCCAGGTAATGTCGTTCAATCTGCCGCATCTTTGGATCACTTAATGACGTGCAGAAATCCGGCAGTAGTCGTCGTCGCCGATTTCGCCTGCCTTCGACATCAATGCGATTTGGATGAGCGCTGAACATTACCTTGCGAGAAAAAAAATCCACATGATTCGGGTGCGCATCTTGGTGGACACGCTTATATTTAGAGTTGACCACGGTAATTGACATGTGTCACATGGCTCGAACTTGCAACCTCGGACGATCCGGACCTTTCAATGGGCGTACGTCCTCGTGGGTTGTTCCAAGCACACGGGTGTTGCTCATAATATGTATTATTAGATGCGTTCTGGATGGGAGTTACCCAAAGCCTCGCTCTCAAGATTATGATTATGTATGCATCACATTCCACATTGTGCATTGTGAGCGAGCGTCGTGGGATACCTTTATGCCAGCCCACCCAAGTATTTTATTCGGATCTTCATCCCCAACCCGCTGCTCCCATAGTACCAAGAATACAGACGCTCCCAGCAACGGCCAACGTATTCTTGTCAGCCTTCTCGCACGTTTACCTTTGACGGGCCAATGATTTGATCCACGAGTGGAGCGCTCAATCAGTTATAACCGGGCGTTTACGAATGGATATGCCAGCAAAGCGCCTCTCTGTTTTCCTCTGCATTTCATCTTGGCCTAAGGCATGCTTCAGTTATTGGCACCCAACTCCGCCACCTGGGCCTCCCTCTCTCTTCTCTCGTTCTCCGCATGGTCCGCCGTTGCGCAGAGCGTCGCTTCCAAAGCATATACGCCTATTGCAGGTAGCTGCCCGGAGGGCTTTACGCTCGTCCGCATGGCAGGATCTTCCTACACCGACCAAACTCTATCCACCTCCGAAACCGCATACGTCGAAGCCCGCCAAGACCAGGTTCTCCCGCAGGCCTGGAAAGACTATCTTGCCACCGTCGAAGCAACGGGTGTCACCCTTCCATCGTACGTGTCCGACATCCTGAGCGGGTCCAGCTCGGAGGCACCCAAACTCGGCATTGCTACGAGCGGGGGTGGGTATCGCGCCGCCATTTTTGGCGCAGGCATTCTGAACGCGCTCGACGGGCGGAACACAACGTCGACAAACGCGGGGTTGGGAGGGCTTCTTCAGGCAGCAACGTATCTGTCGGGGTTATCGGGCGGCTCGTGGTTCTTGACGTCGCTTGTGCAATCCAACTTTCCAACCATACAGGACCTCGTCTTTGGCTACACAGATCCCGTCGTCGCCAATGATGCGTGGGGCGGGTGGAACGCCAACTATAGCATCTTTGTACCTAGCTCTGATGACGTCACAGATGCAGCGTACCTCTTGGATATTGTCGAGGAGTTGGAAGGAAAGTATGATGCAGGCTTTGCCGTGACCATTGCCGACTTTTGGGGGCGTGCGTTGGCGCGACATTTCACCAATGGGACATTTACTTCAAATTTCTACGACGAATCATACAAGCACGGGGCGGGGATTTTGTGGTCGGGTGTTACCGAAACGTGAGTACCGCGTGTAAAAAGGTTAAATGACAATGGTGTGCTCACGTCAAATAACTAGTGAAGCGTTCACGTCTTACTCTATTCCGTTCCCAATTGTCGTGTCAGACATGGATGTGCCGGGTCAGAACAAGTCAAACGATATATCAGGGGACGTCATACCAATCTCGAACCCTATCTTCGAATTCAACGTCTGTCAGTTTAAGCTGCCCGTTGAACGTCGTTTTATATGCTAACGTAAAGCGTAGATGAGATGGGCTCCTTTGATCCTATGTTGTCTGCATTTGTGCCCACCAAGTACCTGGGAACCACTAACACCAGTGTCTGTATCACTAACTATGACCAGTCGTCCTTTGTAGCTGCGACTTCCTCCGAGCTATTCAATGAACTCAACATCACAGTAGGTCTTCCTATCAACCCATCCATTGACTCTCAAAAATTTTCAGGGCGAATTAACCGAATACCTTGGCTCTGAAATCGACTTGCTGAACGAGTACTTGCCAGAGTACGGGATCGAGCTCGACGTGGCAGTGTGGCCGAATCCGTTTTACGGCGTCGCTTCCGACACGTTCATAGCATATGACCAAACGGACCTCCAGCTCGTGGATGGTGGGGAGAATGGTGAAAACATACCTTTGCAGCCCCTGCTCGTTCGAGCACGCGGCGTGGACACGATCTTTGCCATTGACGCTGTGAGCATACCAGAGCACATTTTATTGGACCGTTCATGACACAGCCATAGTCCGACAATGTCAACGACTTTGCTGACGGAAGCGCATTGATCGTAAGTGCCGCCTTACTTTGTCCGTGGTTCAGATAACTGACCGCGCTTTCAGGCTACTCAAGACCGTGCAGAACTACTCGCGCCCACGTACCTGTTCCCGCCGGTACCCACGACCACCGATGAATTCGTCTCGGAAGGACTCACGACTCACCCGACCTTTTTCGGGTGCGACGTGACGAGCGCCAACGAAAGCACGCCGTTAGTCATCTACCTCGCTAACGGTGGTCCGCCAGACGACGGCGCCGCGCCCGTGACCAACACGTCGACGCTGCAGCTGTCATATAATGCGTCCGAGATCCAGGCGATGCTAGACCAAATATCCGTGATCGCGACGCAGGGGTACCCTGAAGGTGGAGCGACGACGGATCCGAACTGGCCCGCGTGTTTGGCGTGTGCGGTCGTAGATCGAGCGAGGACGCGGGCGGGAGATGCTCGAAGCGGGGTGTGTGAGACGTGTTTCGAGCGGTATTGTTGGGGCGGGAGCGCCTAACCGTTAAGCGGGTTGAAGCAGACTGCATCACGGATCACGAATTGATGTCCGTACGAATTGACGCATGTGTCGTCATCCAGAACGAAAGACGCAACAATATTTTTAAAAAGATGATTATGCGTGCAGCGCGACTTGGGAGTTATAAACTCGTGAAGAACGACCCCAAGTCAACATTGATCTAGTCCTCATCCATCCTAGTGAGAATGGATGGAGCAGGATTGGAGGTGAGATCTGAGATGCCACATGACGAGTGACGCATGGGTCGCTCGTCATCATACAATTGAAACGTGCAACTGCCAATTGTTGTCACGTTGCAAAAGGTAACCAAATTGATCGATTAGCGTTCAGATCCAGACACATTCTTATGCACTGTGGATAGTGAAATCACTTTTATTAAGCGCTAGAATGACTTACGAATCAGTGGTGAGCTTTGTTATTTTCATTGGTTGAATCACTTAAAACCTGATCAATTAAATACGGAAAACCGCGCATGAAGTGGAAGTGGTGTGATCAATTAAAATAAGTGAGTACAACATTGAACCGGAAGTGAGTACAATGCTGATCTTAAAGTGAGCACAACATTGAACTGGGAGCGAGTACAGTGCTGATCTCAGAGTGAGTAAAACGCTGATCTGAAAGTGAGTACAACGCTGATCTGAAAGCAAGTACAACACTGATCTGAAAGCCAGCGAAACACTGACTCACCAGGGAAGATGCTCATTTGCAGGTAATTATGGCAGCGAACAAAGATATATATTAAGCAGAACGCAATTGCGATGAGGTATTTACATCTGGTGCAATCCACAGGTAGAGCTGAACACGTGAACATGGAAACATGGAAGCAGGGCCATTGGATGAAGGTGGGACTTGTGACATGGCCATACCGGGTACCGGCAGTTGCTCGAAACTGACCACAGAACCAAAAAGCGGGCTCGGGCGAGGGAGAAACATTAGCAACTTGAAAAAGAGTAATGCTGTAAGAACATCAGGATTTCAGAGTGGAAAACGAACAAGTGCCAGAAAGAGGGTTGCATGTTAATCATGTCGAAATTTTAAACGAGGTGGAATACCCATGTCTGTCTCCAGCTGGAAGATGTCATGAGTAAGAGACCACACAATATCAATGGACCCACCGCTGTGGCCTGGATGTCGTTAGTCACTCTGATAAACCCATGTTACCAGCAACCTGGCACTTATATCAAGTATGGTGCTATGGGATAAAGCGCTCACCTTCCAACGGCTGGGGCCTGCCACAGCATTCACGGGTTTGTTGTCACTAGCTATCTTTGTTACTTGGACCTTCGCAGCCCTTGGTTTCGATTCTCTGGTTGGGGCTGTGATGGGTTTAGGACATTTCGTCTTCAGCTTATTTGAAGGCAATCAATTAGTTACATTAAAGGATTGCTGATTGGTAGAACATTAGGTGTCGACATTGACATACCTTTGGGTTCTCGTTCCCATGCATCTTCTGAGTCTACTTGTGCTTGACGTGTTTTTTCCGCCTCGTTAGGTGCCTGATCTGCGTCAAGTTCATCCTCGAGTGCTTGCCTCCTTGCCTGAATTGCATCCTGCTGTTCCTTGATCCTTGCACGGACATTAGTCTCGAAGATGTCTTCCAAAAGAGTATCGCCTTCGATCGTTGGGTGGAAGGAATCACCGACATTGCAACTTGCCATCATTTCTTCATATGCAGTCTCGAGAGAGCAATTGAGATCTTGACGTATCAGCTGACAAGCAACAAAGGGTACAAGGAAGTAGTGCGTGAACCTCGCCAGACTCAAGGGATGAAAGCTTTCTGTTGGTGTAGTTTGAAGGTCGACGATGCGAGAAATCGTTGAGTTGATGATTGCTGCACCCATGGGCCTGTAGCTAATAACATAAATCATTACAAGCAAATGAGCAGAAGGAAATTACACACTAGCCGCATCGAGTGTTGCGATGCACATTCCAAGGTACTGACTTTGCCCTCGCAAACTGAACAAAGTCATGTCCCATGCCAGCATCTTCGAGGTCATCTAACAGACACTGGTAAATAACGATCGGATCTCTGGCTGCTGCGCTTAACGTGACTTGTAAAATCTCGTTCTTGAAACTCATAATCCGAGCAGGGAGATCGTTCCATATAATCTTTGTAGGCCAGCCCCGCTGCTTCGCTGCATGCGTATTGCTATATAGGTCGATTTCCTCTCTAACCGCAGAGCAGATTTGTAGTTCGAGGTTCAAATGCTCGCGAGAGGTGATACGTCCACTGTCTTCGAGTAGATAGAGTTGTTCGAACTTGGCTTTCAGTTGCCCAGATGCTTCACATGGTAGCCGCTCCTTGCAGAAATCCATGGGACAGGTCATGAAGTCATGGGGAGTGATGTCGAGATGATCCTCTCCATTGTTACTCTCTATCAACTCAGCATGCTGCCATGCCAAGGCCATGGGCTATTAAAATGATCTGGCACCAAGCACAATGGATGCTAACCTTAAGAATATCCTGGTCATCTGTGGCAACTGCCTTCCCCTTTGTTGCAGCTGCCTTCCCCTTTGTTGTTGCTCGGCGGCCTGTTGTATTCTTGACATTCGTGGGATCGGGCCCCAAGGGATTTGGTTCCCCGCCATCCTCGTCTGACTCCTACAAAAATTTTCGAGTATTTTGGCCTGGAATTGACTTGAGCTTATCCAAACAATGCGCCTTTTCTTCAGGACAGGCAACTCAGAATCAGTAAATACGTCTTCAGTTGCATTGTCAAACACAGCACAGCAACCATTAGTAAGTTGATTCAAGCTTTTGCCCATGTTCTTTTCCTGCATGGTGCTGCGATTCTTGGTCTGCTGAACTGCAGAGTGACTTCTCTTCTTGAAAGTGTTGGCTCTCTAACCATCTAAATCAGTCTCAGAATTCATGTAAAAACAAACACCTCACCTGCTTTCCAGCAGCGCTGTGAGCCTACATCAAAGTCAGTCTAGAATTTCTGTCAAAGAATGTTACTGTGTTGGATATACCCTTTTCTTGTTGGCATTCTTGTTGTGCTCTACTAGTTCCAGCTCATTGTTCTCATCTTGGATGTTATCTTCATCTTCCTCTGCCTCTTCATCATCACTTTGATTTTCTTCTTCCTCTTTGCCAGAATCGTTGTTCAGAACCTTTGCTAGGCCA